>SNQJ01S0088323.1:0-33500 GCA_010110895.2 Picea sitchensis
GGATATATATATTACAATATATTACAATATTACAATATTACAATGTAATAGTAATGCCATATTACAATGTAATATGGCATTACCATATTACATTGTAATATGGCATACAATATGGTATACCATATTTCATGTAATTTTTTTTTGTTAAAAACTAAAGTCATCGTCACAATATCGATGCAAGTTCGTCAAAATGTTTTTACTATTTAACCACCACTGTCGCTATAGCGATGAAACTTTGTTGCAATTTGCCACAAATATTCGTCGCATATACAACATGTGCGTCGTAAATTTGGCTTTGAGATTTTTCACTCATCGAAATTACCACGGATTTTCGTCACAAGTTGCGACAGGATTTCATCTCACATTCAGCAACTGCGTCGTAACTTATGGGCTTGGCATAACTCTTCATCGCAATTGCGACGAAGTTTCATCGTAATTGCCACATTTCTTTGTTGTTATTGCGACGATTGTTCATCGTAATTGTGATGATGCAGAGGGTTAACCGATATTGAATATGGTGATACATGGAGAGCTAATTTCATTGATGTTTCCATGCACACCTAGATCGTGGATATAGGGACAAAATTATTCCAACAAAAAAAAATCTTAGCTTTCGTGGAAATTGCGACGGATAAGTGTGACAATATCAACAAAAATCGTCGCAAATTTGGTCATATGTACTAGTGAGAGATATTTTTTTATATGTCCTATCATTAAAATAAAGTACATCATTGCACACAGAATGACCATGATAAAGGAGTATGGGGGACTAAACTCCACAAGTTAGGGAAAGGGGGGCACTAAAAGTTAATGAAAAGGGATAAGCTAAGGAGCTTAAGACAAAAATTAATATTATATTAATATTCCTTAAAGTATAAAGTATGGATAATTATTTTATCCTAAGTTCTAAGGTTGGGAGGTTTGTGGAAGGTCTGCACATAGTTGGTGATATTCTTACCAAGATAAGTGTTAATTGTGTGTTAATTTGTATGTTGTATTTTTATTTATGTGTTATATTTATGGGCATTTCATGTATATGTTGCATGTATATGTTTATTGTCATTTTTGTATGAATCTGTGCATTTACATAATGTATTTGTCTATTTTAAGTTTTATATATAAAGTTTCACAAGATTTTATGTGTGTATATGCTTTAAGTTGCATACAGTTCGAAATTTTTTACATGGCATAGCCCATTTGGATGCTAGGGATGTTACAATATGGTATCAGAGCATTTTCTGGAGTATCATGGCCCAGTCTGGGTGGCTGGGGATGTTACAATATGGTATCAGAGATTCATTTTTTAACACTGAGCCTAGATGGGCTAAGAAATTTGAGTTGAAGTGAAATTTCACATAGGATTGATTTTGAAGTGGCCAAATTTCAAGTTACAGAGCGTCCGTGGTAAAAATTAGAAGCAATTGCGTGGAATTAGGAAAAGCCCCAATTTCTGTTGTTAAATTCATGGGAAAATTGAGAAATTTGGCCAAGTGGTGCGATATTTTTTATTTAATATCTGTTATAGAAAATTCAGACCTGTAATTGGTCAAATTAGAACATACATTGAATCCATGACAGATGGAGCGAGATTAGTGATTAAAATTCTCAATTCGTGAATTGATTTTAGGAAAAAATTGTTCCAGAAATTTCAACCCACAATGATTTTTTGTTCCAGAGGTTGAATTGATGTTATTAGGGGTGAAATTGAACAAATTTAATAGATGCAGAATGTCTACAGAAACAATTGGGAAAATGTTAGGTAAAATCCCCAATTTTTGAAGTGGAATTCACTAGGAATCGATGCGCATAAAAATGAATGTGTGCAGGTGGGCGCACTAAATATGCATGATGCAGAGTGAAAATCTTGGGATATGTGGAAAAATATTGGCATGCAGGTGCGCATGGTAAAATTTGGCGCTGCATGAAAAAATATTGGCATGCGGGTGCGCGCGATAAAATATGGCATTGCTAGGAAAAAATATTGGCATGCGGGTGTGTGCACTAAAATTTGACGCTACACAGAAAAATAGTGGTGTGCGTGTGCGCACGCTAAAATTTAGCGTCGCGTAGAAAAATATTGGTGTGCAGGTGCATGTGTTAAGCCCTAATATTGGCTCATTACCCCTTAATTGGGGCATATTATATTAGTAATGTTATTTTATTTATGTTGGCTTTAGGCCATTAGTTCTAATTATACCTCCTAGTCTCCTATATATACCAAGGAGACATTTTCATTTTGAATCATCTTGTACTTGAACATTTAAGTGGGGTAAAAGGAGGCTTCCCCCTCGAAGAGGCTTATTATTTGAAATTATCTCTTTTTCAAGGCATTGAGTACTTTTCCTGAGGTTTTCTATGCTATATTGATGTTTGGTTCTTAACATATGGTATCAGAGCTCAAGGTCTTGGGGTTTCGGTGCTACATCTGAGACACCATGGAATTTTCACTATAACTTGTTTTCTACAACGTTTCATAAGGAAAATCTTGGAGGATATTTAGTATACAGATCAAGATATGTTGGGTTAAAAATTCAGCTCCTGAGGCCTTATACTTTTGGAGATACAGCCTGTACAAGATAGGGTTCTAGAATCATCCTGAAATGAGTCATTGAGGAATTTTCGCTACAAAAACATTTCTGTAACATGTCAGACCCTGAACTCCGAAGACCATTTACAAAAATTAGTAAGGTATCTATGGTAAAAGGTTCAGCTTATGGGTCATCTTAAATTTATAGATACACCTTGTGTAAGATAGGGTATCTGACTAGTCCTATTGACTAGTCTCAAGAAGGTGTTCCAGGTTAAAAAAACATAACTTCTTTCTAGAGTATCCAAATTGAGTGGGATTGGTTGCATTGGATCGCGGACAGTCTGTAGTATTTTGGGTGCGAGTTTCAGAATTTTATATCAATTATTTTGTGCGGGGAATTCTATACAAGTGAGATCATCTGGAAAGGCCAAAAATCGGCAAGTTGTGAGGAAGTTACCGTAAATTCCACTTGGAACATCCAATTTTGATCAAACCTATGGCATTGTAGAGAAGAAATATCAGAGAACTACCTAAAATAAAGTTTCATACCCAGAAGGGCCAAAACTTGAGATAGAAAAGAATAAATTTTGTCTAGCAGAACCGCCTCAAAATCAAGATTCAAAAGTGATATTTGGCCAACATGCCACCAAAAAAGGGACCTTCTACACCAAATAAGCCTCCAGAAAATCCTAATTGGACTCTTGATGAAGGTGAAGAAATACATAGGGACATAAGTGAACTACAAAGTGGATGGATTGAATGGAAGCTAAAGTTGAATACTAAGATGGATTCAATGGAAGCTAAGTTGGATACTAAGATGGATGGCAAGGAAGAGATATCCTTGGAACTATTGAGAGGCGTATGAAGACACCCAAAAGTGAAAATGCATCTCATGAAATTCATGATGAGGGACACAAGGAAGGTGAATCAAGAATGGAGAAATACCCAACTTTGGTTTGAAGACCAACCATGTTCCTAAAAGATTGATATAAAGGAAGTTTGATGCTTAGGGACCCAATCACATGGATACTTGAGGATGGAGCAATTCTTTGATCTCCATAATGTGCCACATACACCAAAAGTCGCGAATTGCTTCTTTTATATTTAGAGAACCTAATCAATTTGTTTTGAGTATGGAGTAGCTTTGTTCACCATAAATCCTTTCGTCCCCTTGGACAATTTTCCACGAAAATGATAGCACACTATGAGGATACAAGGGCAATACCTTCTTTAGATAATTGATAAATATCAAGCGAGGGTTAGGATTCTTGAGCACATTGAAAACTTCCAAGATTGAATATAAGGGTAACCCGATGTTCGGATGAGCACTTGATTGATGTATTCATAGGAACTTTAAAGGATAACATTCAATGAGGGTTCGCCTTTGGGAACCCAAATCATTGGAGAATGCATTTAAGGTGGCAAGAAATGTTGAAAGTAAAAATATGGCTATATGGCTACTAGGGGGACCTATCCCACAACATCTATAAAGAGAACAATGCTCCTTCTCCCAAAACACCTCAACCTACAGGGTTGACACCTCAACAATTGGAGGAAAGAAAAGCAAAAGGTTTATGCTTTAATTGTGACGACAAGTCTGAAGGGGACATAAGTGTGGTGAAAAGAGAATTATTCTACATAGATTGTGAAGAGGAGAAGAACAAGAACAAGAACCATCTAGAGATGAAAACCTTGAAACAATTCGATAGAAGGGTTGGCTCCCACGATATCATAAAATGCATTGGATGGAATTAGCCTCCTCAAACCCTCAAGATTAGGGGATACATAAAAAAGAAAAATTAATAGTCCTAATTGATTAAAGCGATTACTCATAATTTCATTCACTATAAATTAGCCAAATATCTCAATTACTTTGTATATCCGGTCACCCGAGTTCAAGTAATGATTGTTGATGGAGGAATTATCAATTTCTCAGGAAAATTCTATAAGATTAATCTTACTATGGGGGAATGTAATGAATAGTCCAATGATTTCTATACCCATGGGTGAATGCGAGATGTTATTACTAGGAGATCCAATGGATTTACAATGATTAGGAACAATGGATTTTAATTTTCAAAGAACTTTTCATGAAATTTTCATTTGGAAGGAAAAGAAATTGAGTTAAAGAGGTATCACAAGGCAGGTAGGGTGATAAGCTATAATGGAATGGAAAAATTATTGAAAAATAGGCATCAAGGCATTGGCTACTGTATATGCTCATTAGATGTTAAAACATCTAAGCCATCTATTCCTCAAGATCTCCAAAGGGATCATTGATAAGCATTCAAAGTATTTGAAGATATTCCCAAGGTCTCCCACCCTCAAAATCCTTGATCGTAAAATTAGCTAATTCACAGGAGTGTTCATACAACATGGAATATCTGGTTATATGCTTGAGGAAGAGTGAAATTGAGCACATGGTTGAAGAAATGTTAGAGTGGCATTATTAGACCAGCCAAAGTTCTTACTGCACCCGGTGGTAATGGTATTCAAGAGGATAGCTCATGGGGTATGTTTCCATATTATAGAGATCTCACAAGATCACTATTAAAGATAAGTTTCCCATTCACAGTGATTGATGAATTGTTAGATGAACTACATGGGTAATCCTATTTCACAAGTGGATCTCTCCGTTTAGGGTATCATCGGTCGAGAATGAAGGAAGAGGTATCCCAAAAACAACATTCGAACTCATGAGGCCATTATGAATTTTTGGTCATGCCTTTTGGCCTTACAAAATGCACCTTCCATTCCAAGGGTTGATGAGTTCCATTTCAAGCCCTTCCTTTGAAAATTTGTGTTAGTATTTTTGATGATATACTAATCTATAGCAAGTCTTGGGAGGATCATATACAACATGTTGACAAGGTGCTACAACTACTAAAGAACAACAACTATATGCCAAACCATCCAAATGTTTCTTTGGAATTAAAGGGAGGTAAGTATTTGGGTCATATTGTATCTCATAGAGGTGTCAAGGTAGACCCTAGCAAGATTAAAGCCATGATGGAATGGATGATTCCAAAACATGAAAATCTTTAGAGGATTTTTTGGGTTTGATGGGTTACTACTGCAAGTTTGTTGGAACTATGGAAGAATAGCGGGACCTTTAAACACTAACTAAGAAGGATGCATTTCATGGAATCAGGAAACTAAAGCTTTTTGAACAACTTAAAGGTGATGTGTAAAGCTCTGTCTTGACCACTCGGACTTCACAAAAACCTTTATTACGGAATGTGATGCACCGGGAAATGGGGTGGTGTTGTCCTATTTTTGAAGGAATGCCCACGGCTTTTGAAATTCCGAACACTCAAGGGAGGACTTACATAAGCATTTAGCCAGAAATGATGGCAATACTACATTCATTGAAGAGTAGGATGCCACCTAATGAGTGAGCACTTCTTCAAGGTCAAAGAGATATGATAGTCTTAAATACTTCTTGGAACAAAGACTATCTTAATTTCAACAAAAATGGGTAGCCAAGATGTTTGGTTATGATTTTGAAATGCGATGCATAAAGGGGAAGCAAAATGTTGTGGCGGATGCACTCTCAAGAAAAGATGAATATGTGAGGGCCTTTCTTTGTGCTATCTCTATTATCAACCCGATTGGATAATAGAAGCAAGGAGATGAATGGAAAAATGATGAAAAAGTGTGGACTCTCATTCAAAGGGTTCTGTGAGGATTCAATGCATGAGATACATTTACATGGAAAAATGATTCACTATGGTACAAGATGAAAGCTTATATTTATCTAATAACTCCCAACTCAAACAAAGGTACTATTGGATTCCACACCTCTCTCGGTGGGAGGGCACTTGGGATTTTTGAAAACCACCATAGAGTCAAAGAAGGATTTTTTTGGGATGGTAAAGGAAATCTTGTTCAAAGGTTTGTGGCAAAATGTGTGGTTTGCCAATAAAATAAAGGTGGAAACAATTAAGACCCGGTCTTTACAACCATTATCCATCCCAAATTAGAGCCTTTGGGAGGGTTTCCATGGATTTCATCGCAGGGGGTTACCAAAGTCTGAAGGAAAGAGTCTCATCATGGTGATTGTTGATAGGTACGACCAGAAAAGGTATGCACACTTTTGTGCACTCTCTCATCCTTAAACTGAATGCAGTTTCCACATTCATGGAGGCAGGTTCAAAAGCTACATGGCAGCCCAAAGATTATTGTAGAGGTAGCCAGTCCCATATTCAACTGGACATTTTTGAATGAGAATTATTTTCTTGTTTGGGTGCTCAATTGGCTCATAGCTCATCCCTATCATCCCTCAATCTGATGGCAAACCCGAGATAGTGAACAAATGTCACGGAAGGCTACATTGCTTTGTCTCGATAAACAAACACAATGGTTCAAATGGTTACCAGCAGGTGAATGGTATAGCACTTCCTTTCCTGCTGCAAAAAAAATGACACCAGAACATGGAACTTTATGGATACCACCTTCCATCACTTCTTCTCTAAAGAAAATCACCAAAGGTTCAAGCGTTGGAAGATCACACATGAGCATCAACAACCATTCTCCAAATCTTAAAGGACAACGTAGGTGGCACAAAACCACATGAAACAACAACCAGATCAACATCGTGGTGAAAAGAAGTTTTGAAGTAAGGGAGTTAGGTGTTTTAAGACTACAATATACAAGCAGATGTCCCTCAAAGCCAAGAAGGATAATAAATTATCACCAAATTACTATGGACCCAACTTATAATGTGTTGCAAAAGATTGGTACTATAGCATACAAATTGGAGTTACCTACATCTTCACTTCAGAGTACACCAGGTTTCATGTTTCATGCTTAAAAGGTTATAGGTGACAAGATCCGAGTTCAAACTATATTTCCAGGGAACTTGTGAGGAAGGAAAAATCATATTAGACACAGTACATCATTGACACAAGAATTCGCCGACTAAGGAATAGATCCATTTAGAATTATCTCATTAAATGGAGGAAACTACGGTCTAAAGATTCCACTTGGGAAAATGAGTCTTTTATCTGAGAGAGAATAATCTAGAGATACTCAAGCGTTGCGGACAACACTTGTCTCAGGGAGGCATGTTAAGCCTAATATTGACTCATTACCCCTTAATTGGGGCATATTATATTAGTAATGTTATTTTATTTATGTTGGATTTAGGCCATTGGATTTGTAATTATACCTCTAGTCTCCCTATATATACCAAGGAGACATTTTTCGTGCAGATCATCTTGTACTTGAACATTTAAGTGCTTAGGGTAGGGAGGTTTCCCCACTCGAAGAGGCTTATTATGAGAAATTATCTCTTTTTCAAGTTGAGTTACTTTTTCTGAGGTTTTTCTATTTATATTGATGTTTGGTTCTTAACAGCATGCGCTAAAATTGGCATGGAAAATATTGGCGTGTGAATGTAATGTAGCTAAAATTTGACCCTACAGAAAAATATTGAAGTCGCAGTTAATGCGTGCTAAAATTTGGCATTCTTGTGGAAAAATATTGGCTTAATGGGTGTGCTGCAGCTAAGAATTTGGTGGCGATGAGAAAAAACATATTAGTATAGTGTGCATATAGAATAATATATGGCAAACATGGTGTGCCGCAGTGTTGGTGAAACCTGAGAGAAATTTTTTGGTGCACTTTTCATAATGGTATATGTTGTGGAGTGTGATAGTTTAGTTAATGAATTTTTAGTATTGGTTACGATGGGAGGATACTAAAATTTGGCATGGTGTAGCACATAGAGTGAAATGTGTGCATAATATTAATGCATGACACAAAAATGGCGTGCGACACAAAAAAATTGTGTGCAACCGTTATTAGTGCAAGAACCAAAATTATTTACATGAGGTGGATATTGGCGCGCGACACAAAAGTAGGGCACACAAGTTATTGGCGTGATAAGTGATGCACAATGGTTATAGGTATTAGAAGCATGAATTACCTTGTGGTATTATAACTAAATATAGGTGTAAAGGTTGATATTAGGTGTCATTGAAATTAGTTTGGATGGTGAACAACAACAAAAACCATCGAATTTACCTTTCTATGGCGTTTTACGCATATTGTTTTGAATGCCATTTTTGTATACGTTTTTGAGATATAGTTATTAGCCACTCAAAAACCACAAGCACATAGATAGAGTGTACCTTGGTACACTTTGTCTTTGCAAATCAAATAAAAGAGCACGGAGAGATATTTCTAATGGTGTAAATCGTTTTTCAAAGAGTGCTTTTATGAGGAAGTTACATGACAAACATTGGAGGAGGTAAATTTTCAACTAACTTTGAACATCCATAACTTTCTGCTCCGGAATCAGATTGAGGCATTGGAGTAGTCAATGGAAATATATTGAACCATGAAAGACATTCCTAGAAGGTTGAATAAAATTTTGGAATGTTAAAATGTTTAATATGACAAAGAGGGTACATGTAGCATTCCATACCAAAAAAACGAATTGGCCGGAGACTTGACCAAAGGTTTAACTAGTAGTCCGAAACCCAGAAAAGGTGAAACTTGGATAGACTATCAAAATGTTTATATGAATAAACCCAATTAAAGTCCTCACAAGAAAAATACAATGGAGTAGGTGAAAAAATTTATAATTACAAGGTAGATTTGCACCAAGTTGAAGAGTGAATAGTAAAAAATTAATGGACAATTTTAAAAAGACCTTAAATTTCTTCTCAAGAAGACTTGGAATTGAGCATGGGATTGGGTGTTGGAAAGGTATTGGACAATATAATATAATTATTCACCAATAAAATTGATTTGGGAAATAATTGTCTTAGGAAATCAAAGAAATAATTATGATATATTGTTGAACTAGGGTGGTTCATATTTTTTCATGAAATTGATTAGTAAGTTAACCTAACAAAGTTTGTTGGTTGCATATTTTGCAGAGTTAAAACAACTAGATTAGATCAAGACAATCACATAGTGCAAAGGAATGGAAGGTGCATAGAGGAATTACAACCATAAGGAATTAGAGATTAGAGTTGATGTCCATTTGGGCATTGAAGTAACAAAGTCGAATGGACATGGAGAAGGAAGGGATGAAAACATGAATATGGTAGAGACCATTAAAAGGAGAATTGCGAGAATGATGTCCAAATCCATAAAGTTGATAATGAAACATTTATGAGAGACAAGGATCAATGGGAGGACTTCAACATGAATTTAATGCAGAGCTTAAACCAAATAGAAAATAAATTGGATAGGAGAGTGGCTCAAACAGAATTAGAATTCAGGTCTCATGATGATAAAAAGAATAACCATCAAGTGTTGGGAGACATCACCATCACTCCCAAGGAATTACAATAAGATATCACATAGCAACTCAAGTCCATTCCCTGACATGAAGCATATGGAGGTATGGGGTGGATGATGAGCTATAGTGAGAAATGAACAAAATCAAACCATACTATTTTTTATGGTGATCACAAGAAGGATGATGATCTTGAGGAGACATGGCTCTGGGCATGAGAAAGTATTTTCAATTTCATAATTATTCATCTCATACAAAGGAATAATTTCTATATATAAACTCAAGGGCGACATCCATGTGGTGGGATCAAATTTTGCAGGTGCAACAAATTAAAGAAAATGTTACTTGGAGTTTAAGAAGTATTTTGAACTCAAGTCCATTCCCTGACATGAAGCATAAGAGGTATGGGGTGGATGAGCTATGAGTAGAAATGAACAAAATCAAACCACTTATTTTTTATGGTGATCACAAGAAGGATGAATATGCAGAGACATGGCTACTGGGCATGAGAAAGTATTTTCAATTTCATAATTATTCATCTCATGCAAAAGGAATAATTTCTATATATCAACTCAAGGGAACGACATCCATGTGGTGGGATCAAATTTTGCAGGTGCAACAAATTAAAGAGAAAAATGTTACTTGGAGGGAATTCAGGAAGTATTTTGAAAAGAAATACTTGACTAAGAGATACTATGACAAGAAAATGAAACAGTTATTTGAACTCAAGCTTGGGAGTATGACCATAGATGAATATGAAAGAAGGTTTTTAGAATTGTTGAAGTATGTTTCTTTCATCAAGGATGAGATAGTTAAGATTCATAGGTATTTGAGTGGATTTTCATCATTCATCAGTGACAAAATACAATATGGTAATCCCAAAACAATGGAGTAGAACATAAGGTGAGCTAAATGCCTATATGATCAGAAAAAAGGAAGGCAAATTTTCCAAAAATCTTGGGAAGACAAAAATAAATTCAATATGGATCAGAGGAAGAAGGGGACTAAGCCACCATTCTTCAGAAATAATCCTCAAGGATAGCCAACCTCTAGAGAACCAAGAATGATTGAGAAAGGGGTCAAAGGCCAAGGCAACCACCTATTCAATTTTGGGGTTGTAAAGGAGATCATATGTTTAGAGATTGTCTTCACAGAGGTGAAAAAGTGAGGCCTATTCATAATGTACAACAAGATGAAATAGTCGAGGACATGGGAATAAATGTACCAAGGATCTATGCATCCCTGGACAACAAGAAAGTAGAGTATCAACCACATATGATTGAAGTGGAAGGTAGGATCAACAACCAAACCATTGCTATTTTAATTGATTCAGGAGATAGTCATAGTTATATAGATCCTAATATGGTGGAAAGTTTGCATTTTCCCAGAAAAAAGCATGAAAAATCTTGGTTGGTGCAGCTGGATACCATAGCCAAAAGAAATATTAATGATATGGTTAAGTCATGTCTTATGGACATGAATGGACTGAACACCAGGGAAAATTTGGACATCTTTCCTTTAGGTTCCTATGACTGTATAAATGGGATAGATTGGTTTGACTAACATCATGCTATCCTAGACTATCATAACAAGGAATTTAATTTCTTGAATGAGGAAGGGAACCAAAGGAAAGTGCAGGGAATTCCCAGGGTAGTGACCATCAAAGAAATTTCAACATTGCAGTTGAAGAAATGTTACAGAAAAGGGTGTCAAATATTTGTAGCACATATGGAAGAGACACCTAAAGATAAGGTGTCAAATATTGAATATTATGAATTCCTAAAAGAGTTTGAAAATGTGTTTAAGGAAATACCAATATTACGCCCTAAAAGATACATTGATTTCTCCATGGATTTGATGCCTGGAGAAACTCCAGTATCCAAGAATCCATATAGGATGAGTACACCAGAATTGAAGGAGTTTCAAATGAAAATTGAAGATATTCTAAAGAAAGGGTATATAAGCCCAAGTGTTTCACCTTGGGGTGCCCCAGTTTTATTTGCGAAGAAAAAGGATGGAACATTGAGACTATGCATTGACTTTAGGAAGTTGAACAAGGTAATTTGTGAAGAATAAGTATCCTTTCCCAAGGATTGATGACCTCTTTGATCGGTTGAAAGTTGCAAAAATATTATCCAAGATTGATCTTAGGCCCAGTTATTATCAAGTAAGAATTAAATAACAAGACATCGATAAGACTACTTTCAGAACAAGGTATTTTCATTATGAGTTCACAGTGGTGCCCTTTGGATTATCAAATGCACTCGTTGTCTTCATGTGTTTAATGAATGGTATTTTTAGAAAATACTTATATAAGTTTGTCATTGTATTTTTGGATGACATTCTTATATATTCTAAGTCATAGGAATAGCATGAACAATACTTGAGGATGGTATAACAAGTATTAAGGGAGCATCAATTGTATGCCAAATTAAGCAAGTGCTCATTTTATCATAAGCAAATTCATTATTTGGGACATATCATTTCAAGGGATGGGATAGCAGTGGATCCTGAGAATATAGAAGCCATTAGAGGATGGTCAACGCCAAATAATGTGACATAGGTCAGATCATTCATGGACTTTGTAGGATACTATAGAATATTTATTGAAGGATTCTCAAATATTGCACACCCAATCACTTCCTTCCAAAAGAAGGGTGTGAATTTTCAGTGGGCATTGAATTGTGAAAAGAGGTTCCAACACTTGAACCAATTATTAACAAGTTCTCCAACACTAAAGATTGTAGATCCAAATGAATACTTCGTTGTATGCCCAAATGCATGTAAATAAGGACTTGGTGGAGTCCTCAGTCAAAATGGGTTTGTTATATGTTATGAATCAAGGAAGTTGAAGGAACATGAAAGACACTAAGCCACTCATGATTTGGAGTTGAAATACATAGTTCATTCCTTGAGGAAATGAAGACACTACCTCATGGGGAAAAGTTTTGAGTTGAGGAAAGACCATAATGGTATGAAATATTTATTTGATCAACCAACTCTAAATGCTAGGCAAAGCAGATGGTTAGAATTTCTCAGTGAATATGACTTTGATATAAAGAATATCAAGGGGAAAGAGAAGAAAGTGGTTGATGCACTCAACAGAAGAGTGAATGAATTGCATGCTACAACCATTAGCATGTACCAATCATATTTAAAATATAGAATTTTGGAGGCTGCAAAATTAGATTTGCAATACAAGGAATTAGTGGCAAAATTACAGCAAGGTAATTTGTAGCAGAAAACTGAAGAATATAAGCTAGAAAATTATGAAATTGTCATATATAGGGGAAAAATTTATGTACCAAATTCCTAGCAATTGAAAAATCTGACATTGAGAGAAATTCAAAATGTACCTTATGCTGGGAAAACGGGTCATTAGAAAACTATTGCAGCTATCAAGAGCCAATTGTATTGGATAGGCATGAAGAAAAAAGTTGTTGATTTTATTGTCAAATGTTTGGAATGTCAAAATTTAAAGGATGACAAAAGATACCCAGATGGTTTTCTACATCCATTACCCATTCCTGAGTGGAAATGGGAAGTTGTAATGATGGATTTCATCAACAAAATTCCCAGAACAAGCAAGCAACATGATTCTATCATGGTAGTGGTGGATAACCTTACTAAAGCTACCTATTTTATTCTAGTTAAGCTCACTCAAAAGGAAGAAAAAATTGTTGATTTTTATATGAAAGAAATTGCTCTATTACGTGGCATACCCGAGATAATTGTGCTTGACATAGATCCAAAATTTACCATAAATTTTTGGAAGGGATTATTTAATGGATTTGGAACAAATTTTAATTTTCATACAACTTATCATCGAGAATCAGATGGACAAACAAAGATGGTGAATCAAGTGTTTGAGGATATGTTGAGGATGTATGTGATGGATAAACCATAAAAATGGGAGGACTAACTACACTTAGTAGAGTTTTCTTATAACAATGGGTACCAAACATCTCTAAAGATAAGCCTATTTGAGGCACTTTATAGTAGAAAGTGCAACACACCAGTAAGCTGGGATAACCCAGTAGATAGAGTAGTCGTTGGGACAGATTTACTCAAGGAAATGGAGGAGAAAATGTTGAAAATAAAACAAAATTTAAAGGTTTCCCAAGACAGGAAGAAAAACTATGTTGATAAGGGAAGAACTCACAGGGAATTTAAAGTGGGAGACCATGTATTCTTGAAAGTGAAAGCCAATAGAAGTTCCTTGAAGTTGGGAAATTATTCAAAATTGGAAGCTCTCTATTGTGGGTCGTTTGAAATCCTAGAGAGGATTGGTTTATTGGCTTATATGATTGCATTTCTTGCATCTATGTATGTTAATAATGTATTCCATGTATCATTGCTTAAGAAATATATACATGATGTTAATCATGTTATTGAATGGAATGTGATTCAGGTGGAGCAAGAAGGCACTTTCCAAGTGCATCCAGTATGCATTTTAGACCGGAAAATCAAATAGCTCCGGAGTCAAGCCATAGAGCTTGTAAAGGTCCAATGGACATGGTACGGTCCTAAGGACGCTACTTGGGAGCATGAGGATGCAATGTGGGCATAATACCTGCATATTTTTGAGGATTTTTGAATTTTGTTTGTAGATGTGTACATAATGCACTAAGGACAATGCATAAATAAAGGGAGGGGATTGTAATACCCCTATGTTGAACCCAAATGTAAATGAAAATGAAAATGTACTTAAGTTGGTGAGTTGTTTGATATCATTTTTTGTATGCACCTTCCATGGTATAGGGAGCACATGTAATTCACAGTAAAATGATGAAGTGTGCACATTCTAGGATACCGCGCACAACAAACTTAAGTGCATGTGATTTTGAGGCCATGGAGCCTTTGTGCATATGTTGTGTTTTATAGGCTACTGAGATAGTTTATTATAAGCCAGAAGGATTATGTGATGATTAGGCTGGAGATCCTAGATGATAAAGGCCAGGGAGCCTATTTTTGTATATGTTTTATCATTAATATAAAATACATTGTTGCGCGCAGACTGACCATGATAAAAGAGTATGGGGGACTAAACTCCACTAGTTAGGGAAAGGGGGGGGATAAAAGGTAAGGAAAAGGGCTAAGCTAGGGAGATTAAGCCAAAAATGAATATTATATTAATATTCCTTAAAGTATAAAGTATGGATAATTATTTTATCCTAAGTTCTAAGGCTGGGAGGTTCGTGGAAGGTCTGCACATAGTTGGTGATATTCTTACCAAGATAAGTGTTAATTGTGTGTTAATTCATATGCTGCATTATTTTTTATGTGTTATATTTATGGGTATTTCATGTATATGTTGCATGTATATGTTTACTGACATTTTCATATGAATCTATGCATTTACATAATGTATTTGTATGTTTTATGTGATATATATAAATTTTTGCAAGATTTTTTGTGTGTATATGCTTTAATTTGTATACAGTTCAATTTTTTTTACGTGGCGTAAGGGATGTTACAATATGGTATCAGAGAATTTTATGGAGTAGCATGGCCCAACCTGGGTGGCCGGGGATGTTACAACATCAATCTTCAAGAACACTCTCCAAGGTTTTAGATCAATGACAACCAACTGTCCAAAAATATACCCCATTGGTATTAATGGCAACACCAACATTTATGGAAACACTTAGACATGGAAACACTCATGCTCATCCTCACCTTGTTATCATGGCTCATCATCAATGTTTCTATCTCTCCCCCTTTAACATCAATGGAAAAGGGTTTCCCATCTTGGGTCTTTTCCCCCTACATTCATGCATGTGTTATTTCTCTTCACCTTTGACCAAATCTTAACTCTCCCTGTCTGTATGCTATTATTGTTCCTTTATGTATATCTCTCTCTCTTATGATTTTTATTCCCTTGAATTTTTTGTAAGATGTATATCAATGTAGGGATCCTTGTATATGTTTCCTTTCATCTCTTCCAGTGTTGTTTATTGTCCATTTGTTCTTCCTATTGAATTTCACTGACATATATAAAAAGAATTCAAAATTTGATTTCTCCATTTACTTGTCATGTTCACTTGACCAGAAAATTCAAGAATGTCCTTCTCATGATATAACATATATTGACAGTTTCTATTTCCCTATTCTATTGGTCCTATCATTTCTTTTCCTTTTTCTGACTAGATGATTCCACTTTTTCCAATTGTAGATATGTTTTTATGCATATGAACTGTGTTTCCTATACCTTCTAAGCATCTCATGAGTCCATCTCTGTCCATATGTCAAAAACTGTTGATAACCCTACTACTCAATTATCCACAAGGCTCTCCCATATATCATTGTAACATTATGAAGACATATCTTAAATATATTACAAATGATCATCACATGTTCTTGTTTATTAGTCTAACTAAAATATATCCATTGATACGATCTATATTCTCATAAAAAATCTATATGTATGGAACAACTTGTGTGGAAACACGACTTCTCAACTGATCAATCTGTTACTATGTACTTCTTCTATTTGATTGCTCTGAATATCTCTCTAAAACCATTGCTCGAACGATAGTTCTCTAATATGTATTATGGACTCCCCCTATTCAACATATATATTTACTCGGAATCTCCAAGCCAGATGGCTCAGAAAAATACCAGTTATGATGCAGAGTATTCTTCCTCTTCATTTGTAGACTCATCATCTCTCTAAAATATTATTTATTCCTTTATTCATGTGGATCGATCGCACACTACAATTATTAAAAGTACAATCTATTGTGCCTTTTATTTATTCACCCATTCTTCTTTTCTTTATTGTACTACTGCAAATCCTTAGATCTCTGGGACCTGATATGTATTCACCTATTCTTATTTTATTTTCCATACTTTCTTGTATCTAATATTAGTATTTTCTTTCAAATAAGTATCCATCATTCTTCTACAATCACAATCTATGTGTCCATAGTTATGGAATTTGTAACATTCGATGTTATGTGGGGCCACATAAGCATTTCTATCTTGAACATTTCTTCCATAATCCCTACAATCTGTAACCTTATGTCCAAAGTTAGTACAATAAAAACAATGACCATAAAATAAATTTACATACATGGGAGTGAATGATCTTCTTTGTGGTGTTGTCCTTCTACGTTCATGCCTCACTTGATCACAATCTTCTCTTCTATTGACTCCTTCATTATGTGTGAATATTTTTTGTTGTCTGAATGTGGAGGGCCTTATTTGATGTCCATCTCTTATGTAGTATTCTTCTTGAGTCTTATGCATTTGTGGAATTTTCTTATTTAGGGTCTTGCATTATTCCCTCTTCATCAAACCTTTAATGACTTTTGCATAAGTCTTTGACTTCTCTTCATTTTTTTTTCTAGCAACTTGGAGATATTATCTTCAACATTCTCTATGGATGATGTGGATGTTTCCCTCTCTTCAATATTCGTCCTGAGATTGACGACTTTGACTCTCAATGTGACAAATTATTCTTCTATATTCTCAACCTATTCTAGTTTTTTCATCATCTGACTCTTCATAAATTATTTCATGATATTTTCTTCTTCAAGTTGGATATTCAAGGATATGATTTATTTTTCAAGTATTTTCTCTTCTTCACCATATTCTACTTCGAGTTGATTTAAGTCGTCTATTCTTTCCTTAAGAATATCTCTAAATATATTCTCTTTCTTTTATGCTTCTTCCTTCTATGTTGCTATTTTAATTTCCAAACATTGCTTCTTATCCTCGAGAGTTTCTTTAGTCCTTATGGCTTATTCTATCTGACCCTTTAACATCATGATAGTCTGGTCGACTTCTCTACAGTTGGTGTTTTGATATTCTTCTTTATTCAACATATGATTCTTCATGACTCCTTTTTTTCACTTTTCTTCTTCAAGTTGGATATTCAATGTGATTATTTCATCTTCAAGTTATCTTTCTCATTGACTTAAATCTTCTTCATGATTTTGTTTTTTCAATCTTAGAATTTTATTCATTTCATTGGGGGTTTATGTCTCATTACTTTCAATCTTCAAATAAGGGTATTCAATTCCAATATGTCCACGCTCTTCACAATTAAATAAAATGTACTCACCTATATAGGATTCTTCATCATATGAGCTATCATCTGCATCATCTTTGGAATTCTTTGACTCTCCGATGGCAGAAGAATAAATATTATCTAGCTTATCCCAGATTTCTTTAGCTGATGAACATTTTCCCACTTTGTCCTTTTTTGAATGAGGTAATCCTTCCATGACAAAATCCATTGCTTTTTCTTCTTCTTCTTCAATTCCTTCTTGGATACACTCTTTGGTTTCTTTGAACCATTATATCTTGTAATAACTGAATACCAAATATCATATCATTGTGTCTGTGAACATGTTTTCATTCTTTTTATCCATATCTCATAGTCCATACCATTCTGACCATTGAACATTGGCACTCCATTCCTACTTTACTCCATGATCTACCTTCTAGTGGTTAAATTGTTTCCTGAAGGAACCTTTATTGGATACCAATTTTTGAATTACTGAAAGGGGAGGGTTAATCAATATGAGCACTTTATACCCCTTCTAACTACAATATATATTCCTTCACTTTATCAATAATGTTCAACAGTTTATCATCAATATATCATCTATGATTTCATTCAATATATAATGATAATATAATAATAAGCAACATCACATAAAATACACAGTGAAGTAATATTTACTTGGAAACCCAAATGGAAGAAAACAATTGAATGATTTCTTATATATATCAAGTATTCATTCATAGGAAGAACCAGCTTCCAAATTCCCCAGATGCAAATAGAATGAGGCTACAACCACCTGTTATCAGGCTCCAACCTGAAGGAAGCTACAACTCCCTAAATTCTCTATCTCTAACTAGAAGGAGGATACAACCCCCTAATTCTCAGGCTCCAACTTGAAGGAAGATCCAAATCCCTAATTCTTTGGTACCAACCAGAAGGAGGCTACAACCCCATTTCCTTGCTTCGTCTTATCACCCTGAAATATAAGTGTACACCATTTGTCACTACAACAACCACTGTCGTTGTCACTACCGCTATCTATGCAACTATTGCTACCACTATTACATCAAGCTGTAACATGTCAACCTATCACTATATCCAACTTGTCACTATCCCTGATACTCAAACATATCCTCTCACATGGATAATATACCAAGGACACCTCTCAGCTAGTTGTCCAACATCACCAACACATGGCTCTACCAAGCATGTACCAAGATCACCAACATACCATCACAATATATGTGTAGCAACCATGTACCAAAGTGATGGCATCCACCCAGGCACCTACCTTAGCAGGTCCCGTGCCTGACCTCCCGGTCTTAAGGATTGTTCTAAATTACCCTCGAGCCGGAGTGGATATTTTGATTCTCCCCTGGAATCCTTATTAAGATTTGACCCACAGGTCTATCCTGCTCGTTACAACCCTTAGGCCTGAGAACTTCTCTATTCTCAATAGAAAATAACAATTGAGTTTCGGGGTTTTCCAATCCCCAATGTCACCAACACTTACTTCCTCGAATCCCTGATCTCCAATATCCCGATGCGCTTCCTTTTTGCTTCAGCCCCTCCTGGCTATGCTCCCAGTCCACACAACCCTGCCTTATATGACCACAATCCTGTCTCTTATCGGGATTCAGGGTTTCGAGTATCAATATGTATTGGGCCTCTTATCCACAGGATCCTCGATTTCCCGACTCTCGATTTCCCGACAATTGACTTTTCCTTTCGGGGAATTTCCTGAAGGCTTCGATCTCGGCCACGCGTCCTCAAGGATGGACGGTCCTTGCTGCTCCTCACTATTTCGTGATTCACGATTTCAAATGCTCCAGTTTCCTTGTCTTCAGCATTCACGAAATGTTGATTCCCGATATGTCGATTTGGCTTCCCTGTCGGGATTTCCCCCGATAGTCTCGATTGTCACCATGCATCCCCTAGAGATGAACGAACTTGATTTTCTCTTGGGGTTTCGAGACCTTCGATGCCATGATGACACAAGTTATTTGTCAACTTAAAACCCCGGTTGTCGAAATGCCGACGGGCTCTCGATGATTGCCACCTGTCTCCTCCAGATGGACGACCCAGATTGATTCTAGGATTTTCACTATGAAAATTCCCGATCACTCGTCTTCGTGATTCCCGATTTCACGAATGCTGAAATTTCGATGGCCATGCCTCTCGTCGGAACTTTCCTCCTCTCGTTCACGATGTTTAAGCTTCGTGCAACTCCTGGTCAATCCAATGGCTGACGAGTGTCTATATGAAGATCTGTCGGTCCACAATCTCCTGAGCTTGAAATCCATATGAAACTTAAACCTTCTCACTTCTCTGGCAGATCTGATGGCTAGCAGGGTTTCACTAATCCTCCCCATGGATTCCTAACCATTGATTTCTTCCCTTTGATGATTTCTATGAAGGAAAACCAAGAACTCCTCCCTAGACTTATTCACTTGCACTACAAACTTCTAATGTCCCTCCATGTTTTCAAAGGACTTATTCCTCCAGATATTCTTACAACTTCGAGCCTCAAAGAGGGTCCTTACACGCACTCCTTGCGACAACCTTCAGATACTTTCAAATATCTGAGAACCCTTCGACTCTGCATACACCTGCAGCAACGGTCTTTCGATATTTTTCTCAGGTTCGCAACCCTGAGACCTCACTCGGCCTGCGCACTCCTTGCACATCTCCTGTGCCCAAATGCACTCTTGGGGAAATGAGAACAACCAGTACCTCTCCTGAGATTTCAGAGACAACCCTCTGAACTCCTTGTCAATACACTCCTTGCAGAAAATTCAACTGCACCCCTTATAGGAATCTTGCTCAGACAGAGAAACAATTGAAACTCATTCCTTCTTCCTTCCAGACTTCAAATTCAAACCATGAGATCACATACACAACATATAAAAGCAAATGTATAACAGGAAGAAAACATTCATGAGCATATCATTCAACATCAATACACAGGGAATAAACACAAAACCATGAATTTGAATCAACCTCTTTCTATTAATCCAAATATCAGTACATGGGTGTTCTTACACAACTCTCCGCTTCTCCTCTATGCTCCAATGCTTCTAACTATGTTTACAATACACAATGAGGGTGTCTATATCTATTTTCCCTCCACTCCTTCTAAAACTGTCTAATCTAAAATTCAATTCTACCTACTTACATAAATGCCTTCTACCTACTATGAATGCGAGCGGATCGCTCAAGGTCCTATACAATGCATAAGTACACCTCTCCTTAACTATCACAATTAATATTGGCACATTATCTTCGAGACAATTTCAAAATTTGTGTTGGGCTTGTCCAACTGTCCTTCATTTCTGTGCTAGCTCGCTTGATGTGGGCGATGCTCCTGCGTCATACTCCCTCGCTTGAAAATCTTCATGGGATCCTATCCATGAGCTCGTGCATGGTTTGTCCATGCCTCTGTATCTCTGCTTCATTCTCCCAACTGGCATCTTCAACTGGATGGTCCTTCCACTTGACCAAATATTCAAAGTACTACTTTCTTCTGGTCTTCTTACCCACTCGTTTATCCAGTA
Source organism: Picea sitchensis (assembly GCA_010110895.2). Taxonomy (NCBI): domain Eukaryota; kingdom Viridiplantae; phylum Streptophyta; class Pinopsida; order Pinales; family Pinaceae; genus Picea; species Picea sitchensis. The sequence goes on from SNQJ01S0088323.1 coordinate 21,351, forward strand.
TCCGCTCCATTTGTGGCCTATCTGCAACTGGCATCTGCTTTCGCCACTAAACCTCTGACTGTTCATCATTTTTTCCTACTTCCTCAGATTTGTATGGGTATAAATCTGAGATATTGAATATCGGAGAAATTCCGATCCCATCGGGTAATTCAATCTCATAAGCATTTTCTCCAATTTTCTTCAAGACCCTACATGGTCCAATCTTCTTCATCTTCAATTTATTATACGTTCCTCTCGGGAACCTTTCCTTTCTCAGATGTTCCAAAATCAAGTCACCAACTTTGAATTTAAGTTGTCTTCTGTGTTGATCTGCTCTCCTCTTATACTCCTGACTTAAATTCTGCAACCGCTCCTTCACTCGGCTGTGAAGTTCCTTCATCGCTTCTGCGAAATCTTCTACACTAGCGCTCCTAGTTGCATTCTATTTTGAATCCCTCGATTCATAAATTCCTCTTGGTTGCATGCCATAGAAAATCTGAAATGGACTCTGCCCCGTACTTCTGTTCACTGAGTTGTTATACACAAACTTTGCCTGCGACAATATATTGTCCCAACTGCTATGGTGCTCTGTCACCAAGCTTCTCAACAAATCTCCCAGACTTCTGTTTACCACTTCTATCTGCCCATCTGTCTAAGGATGATAAGACAAACTAAATAAAAAGTTAGTTCCTAGATTCTTCCATAAGGTTCTCCAGAAATGCCCTATGAACTTCGTATCTCTGTCAGAAACTATGCTCCTTGGCAAGTCGTGAAGTCGAATGACTTCTTTGAAAAATACGTTCGCGATGTGAGTCACGTCACTGGTTTTCTGACATGGGATAAAGTGTACCATCTTGGAAAATCTATCCACCACCACAAATATTGAATCAACACCTCTTTGTGTTCTTAGCAACCCCAATATGAAATCCATGCTAATTTCATCCCACGGCTTCTCAGGTATGTGTAATGGTTGATAAAAACTTGCATTCTTCTTTCTTCCCTTCGAATGCTGGCAAATTCTACATTGGTCCACGAATCTCTTGACATCTGATTGCATTCCTGGCCAAAAATATGACTCATTCAGCTTCGCAAATGTTTTTTTATGACCAAAATGTCCGGCCAATCCTCCACTGTGTTTCTCCTTTAACAAGTTCTCCCTCATGGAGCATTTCGGAATACACAGTTGATTGCCTTTGAACAACAATATTTCTTGGATAATGTATTCTATCCATTGGATTTTGTCTCTAAGAATGGGATTCTCAGCTGCTTCATACGCTTCCTTAAAATCCTAATCGTCTGCATACATGTCCCTGAGGTCATCAAAACCCAACGTTTTGACTCGGAACTACCGCAACAACAAACACTTCCTGCTCAAAGAATCAACAACTTTTTTAGCAATACCAGAAATATGTTCAATCAAAAAAGTGAAATTTTGCATATATTCAACCCATTTTACATGTCTCTGATTCAACTTCTCTTGTTGAGTCACAAACTGCAGTGCATGATTGTCACTATATAAGACAAATTCTTTCGGGATCAAATAATGCCTCCATTTCTTCAACACCTGTATGATAACATAAAACTCCTTATCATAAGTGGAGTATTTCTCTTTCGCTTCATTCAGATTCTTGCTAAAGTATGCTATTGGTTTGTATTCTTGACTCAAGACTGCCCCTACTGCAAATCCACTTGCATCGTACTTTACTTGAAAGGTCTTTTGAAAATCAGGCAACACCAGAATTGGTTGTTCCGTAATTTTCCTTTTCAACAGATTAAAACTCTTCTCAGCCTCTTCTGTCCAGTGAAAATATTTATGTATTTTCTTCACTGTGTCCATCATTGTTGCACTAATTCCACTAAAATTCCTGATGAACTTCCGGTAGAAACTAGCCAACCCGTGAAAAATTATCACCTCAAATATGTTCTTCGGTGATGTCCAATTCTTGATTACCTCCACCTTCTCTGGATCCATCTTCAACTCATCTGCAGAAATAACAAATCCCAAGTAAATGAGCTCTGTCTTCATGAATGAGGAATTCTTCATGTTTATCAGCAACTTCTTTTGCTGTAATCTCTTCATCACAATGGCCAAATGTTTCAGATGTTCAGCCTCCGTTTTACTGAAAATTAGTATATCATCCAGATATACGATAACAAATTTTCCGATGAAATCCTTCAGGACTTCGTTCATCAACCTCATGAAGGTACTTGGCGCATTTGTTAAGACAAACAACATAGTAATCCATTCATACAACCCTTCATTTATTTTGAATGTTGTCTTCCACTCATCACCCTCTCTCATGTGAATCTGGTGATATCCGCTTTTTAAATCAATATTTGAAAAATACTTTGCTCCACTCAAGAAATCCATCAGATCATCCATCCTCGGCAATGGAAATCTATACCTGATGGTTATCTTGTTAATGGATCTTGAATCAGTGCACATCCTCCAACCTTCGTCTTTCTTCGGACTGAGTATTGTTGGAACAACACACAGACTCAAGCTTTCCCTGACCAAGCCTTTGTCCAACAACTCCTAGACTTGTCTCTTAACTTCTTCATTCTCTTGCGGCATCAATCTCTATGCGGCTTTGTTTGGAAAACTGGCTCCTGGTATGAGATCAATATGGTGACTCACACTTCTGATCGGTGGCAATGAACGAGGTAATTCATCCACAACTATATCAGCGAACTCTTCCAGCAGTTCCTGAACCTCTTCTGGTAAATCATCCACTTTTGTGCTAGTCAAAACAATCTTTGGTTTTCTGGCCACAATGAACTGTGGATCCTCCTTCTTCTTAACCTCTGTAAGAAGTTCCTTCCCACTCATGAGAAGTACTTTGTTTCTTACTTCAGGATTCACCTCCTTATCCTTAATTGGAAGCAACATCTGTGTCCTACCATTCTTCTCTAGGGTGTATGTGTTCATTCGCCCATCATGAATCACATTTCTGTCATATTTCCATGGTCTACCCAGAAATAGATGACAAACATCCATGGGAATAACATCACACAAGAACTTATCATTATATCCTCCTATCTTAAATTCAACTAAACATTGTTTAGTGACATTTACGTGATGTCCTTTTTGTAGCCACGAAACTTTGTATGGGCGTGGATGTTCAACCATTTCCAGCTCCATATTATCAACCATCTCTGTAGAAACAAGATTATTCGTGCTTCCACTGTCCAAAATGACCTTGAATACCCTGTCCTTGGTCTTACAAGCAGTCCAAAAAAGTCTATTTCTCTGGACTGAACTCTCCACCTCCTTCTCAGGTGTCAAAAGGACTTTTCGCATCATCAACGATCTTCCACCATTAGCGTCTTCTGCCTCAACATTTCTCCCTTGTGCTTCAGTGAAGTGAGTCTCTCCACCCTATTTCTTTTTATTAGGACACTCATAAGACTTGTGCCCATTCTTTCCACATGTGAAGCATGTAATTACTCCACCTCTGCCTCTTCCCCTACCTCTAGTACAAGGAAAAGTATTATTATCAGCATACCCTCCTCTTTGCTTAGTATGTTGTTCTCTCATTTCAGCATATTTCCCTCCCTCTGAGCTTCCACCTCTCTCAGTTCGCATGTATTTAGGCTCAGACCTGAACTTCCAATCCTCCTTAGGCTTCTGATATTTGTCCTGGGCAACTGATTTTCCTCTGGGATGACTTCTGCCTCGGCCTCTTTGACCTTGTTTTCGACTCAGCTTCTCTTCCACTCTTAGAGCCATTTGATAAGAATCTTCCACCGTTCAGATGGTCAACACTCATCTCATCCTGAATCTCATATCTCAGGCCATTCATATACCTGGCTACTTTTTCATCATTTCTTTCACGATGACCTACCCTGATATTCAGCCTGTAACATTCCTCAATATATTCCTTTACTGACTTCAGCTTCTATCTCATGTTCTGCATTCTCCTGAACAGAGTAATCTGGTAGTCCCTGGGGATGAACTTTTCCTTCATCTTTGCAATCATTCTGTCCCAGCTCTTAATTTTTTGCTTGCCTTGGCAATGCCTGTCCGCTTGTAGTTCATCCCACCACAATGCTGCATGTCCTTTTAATATCGTGATGGCATGCTTGACCTTCCTGTCCTCTTCGACATATTCATAGTCAAAGTAGGTGTCTAGAGCTCTAATCCAGTCTAGAAGCTCTTCTACATCCGAATTTACCTCATAAACTAGAATGTCCATCTTCTCCTTTGCACCCATCCTTGCAATAGATTTAAGTAAGTGCTCATTTGATGCATCCTCTACTATGATTTCTTCTTCTCCACATCCAACATCATCTTCATTTTCGGACTCACTGATATCTCCTACATCAGCTGTGCATTTTTGTCTTATCTCCATGTCCACAAGTCTAGCGCGTATGTTATACAGATCCCTTTCTACTTCTGGGTTCTGCACCTGTCTACCCCTTCCTCTAGATGTCTCCCTCTCCTCCTCTGGATCGGGTGATTGTCTATCTCTTCTTCTCGGCGACATGGTGAATATTCCTTCTTCCCGCTACAGAAAGCAAAGAAGCTTTTCTATGCTCTGATACCACTTGATGGCGTCCACCCAGGCACCTACCTCAGCAGGTCCTGCGCCTGACCTCCCGGTCTTAAGGATCGTTCTAAATTACCCTCGAGCTGAAGTGGCTCTTTTGATTCTCCCCTGGAATCCTTATTAATATTTGACCCACAGGTCTATCCTACTCATTACAGCCCTTAGGCCTGAGTGCTTCTCCATTCTCAATAGAAAATAACAATCGGGTTTCGGCATTTTCCAGTCCCCGATGTCACCAACACTTACTTCCTCGAATCCTCGATCTCCGATATCCTGATGCGCTTCCTTTTTACTTCATCCCCTCTTGGCTATGCTCCCAGTCCACATGACACTTCCTTACATGACCACAATCCTATCTCTTATCGGGATTCAGGGTTTCAAGTATCAATATGTATTGGGCCTCTTGTCCATGAGATCCATGATTTCTCGACTCTCGATTTCCCGACAATTGACTTTTCCTTTTGGGGAATTTCCCGAAGGCTTCGATCTCGGTCATGAATCCTCAAGTATGGACGGTCCTCGTTGCTCCTCCCTATTTCGTAATTCGCGATTTCAAATGCTCCAGTTGCCTTGTCTTCAGGATTCGCGAAACGCTGAATCTCGATATGTCGATTTGGCTTCCCTGTCGAGATTTCCCCCGATAGTCTCGATTGTCGCCACGTGTCCCCTAGAGATGAATGATCCTGATTTTCTCTCGGAGTTTCAAGACCTTCGATGCCCTGATGACATAAGTTCTTTGTCAACTTAAAACCCCGGTCGCCGAAATGTCGATGGGATCTCGATGATTGCCACATGTCTCCTCCAGATGGACGACCTAGATTGATTCCGGGATTTTCACTATGAAAATTCCTGATCACTCATCCTCATGATTCCTGATTTCACGAATGTCTAAATTCCGATGGCCACGCCTCTCGTCGAAACTTTCCTCCTCTCGTTCACGACATTTAAGCTTTGTGCAACTCCTGGTCAATCCAACGGCTGACGGGTGTCTATATGAAGATTCGTCAGTCAAAAATCTCCTGAGCTTGAACTTTGGATGCAACTGTAACCTTCTTTCTTCTCTGAAATATCTGACGGTTGGTGGGGTTTCGTTAATCCTCCCCACAGATTCCTGACCATCAATTTCTTCCCTTTGATGATTTCTATGAAGGAAAACCAAGAACTCCTCCCTGGACTTATCTTCTTGCACTACAAACTTCTAGTGTCCCTCCATGTTTTCAAAGGCCTTATTCCTCCATATATTCTCACAACTTCGAGCCTCAAAGAGGGTCCTTGCATGAACTCCTTGCGACAACCTTCAGATACTTTCAAATATCTAAGAACCCTTAGACTCTGCGCACACCTGCAGCAGCAGTCTTTCAATATTTTGCTCAGGTTCGCAACCCTGAGACCTCACTCGGCCTGCGCACTCCTTGCATGGCTCCTATGCCCAAATGGACTCTGGGGAAATGAGAACAAACGCTACCTCTCCTGATTTTCAGAGACAACCCTCTGAACTCCTTGTCAATGCACTCCTTGCGGACAATTCAACTGCACCCCTTGCAGGAATCTTTCTCAGACAGAAAAACAATTGAAACTCATTCCTTCTTCCTTCTAGACTTCAAACTCAGACCATGAGATCACATACACAACATATAAAAGAAAATGTATAACAAGAAGAAAACATTCATGAGCATATCATTCAACATCAATACACAGGGAATAAACACAAAACCATGAATTTGAATCAACCTCTTTCTATTAATCCAAATATCAGTACATGGGTGTTATTACACAACTCTCCACTTCTCCTCTATGCTCCAATGCTTCTAACTATATTTACAATACGCAATGAGGGTGTCTATATCCGTTTTTCTTCCACTCCTAAAACTGTCTAATCTAATATTCAATTCTACCTACTTACATAAATGCCTTCTACCTACTATGAACAAGAGTGTATCGCTCAAGGTCCTATACAATGCATAAGTACGCCTCTCCTTAACTATCACAATTAAGGTTGGCGCATTATCTTCGAGACAATTTCAAAATTTGTGATGGGATTGTCCAGTTGTCCTTCATTTCCACACTGGCTCGCTTGATGTGGGCAATGCTCCTGCATCACAAAGCATATACAAAACCATCAACTTGCACCATACCAAGCATCATCCATGTACCACAACCTATATCACAAAAAATGAATCAACCATAAACCAACAAATGTACCAAGCTGTGCATAAACCATGCACCAACACCTGTACCAAAACATGCATCAACCATGTACATTCACATAAAAAACATACCATGTGCCAACCATACACATAAGTCAAGTACATCAATAGAGCCTATACCATACCACTTACAATATACCACATATCATTAAATATGTCTCAACTATATACCATATCACTTTCAATCATGCCATGTACCATTATATAAGCCTCAAGTATATTCCAATATCACAAAGATGCACTTCTAATAGTGAACCATAACAACCATATACCAAGTACTAAGAGTATGTCTCAAGCATTTAACAATGCCACCTAAACCTTATGCAATCATGTACCATCAAGGGACTCCAATACATGCCTTAAGCATGTGCCATACCATACAACATACAAGCCTCAAACAAATACATAAAAGACATACCTTTACTCATTAAAACCTGAAGCATATCATCTCATATCCTCTAGCAACTATGTTGTACCATCAAACCTTGATGTAACTCAACCAACCATTCTTCTTCAAATATTTTCCTCATATATGTGAAATGTCCTTCTGCAACATGTGGATGTATGTGACATGTCCTCCTACATCTCGCATATGTACACGACCTCTCCTTATGCAGCTCATGTATAACCTCAGAAAACTAGGGTATCTAGTTTTCTGCAACTTCATAACTTTCTCTCCTTTAGACTCCTTCGTTGTCTTAGATTTGATACGTTAGATTCAACCTCATATTCACTGATAGATTTTCCAAAATATATACCATAACATTCATAAGATATATATTCAATATAATTTTGTGTGTACAAATGAGGGACTCTTTGAGGTGTATTTATCCATTTTCTAGGTAACCTCTTTCCTTGTTTTAGGGGTTTCTTGTTACAAGCACTTTAACCTTTGACCAAGACTTGTAATCAACTAGGTGCTTCTTGACCACTCTTTGGGCCTTCCAACTTCACAAGGCCATATCTCCCTAACCGTGAGGAACCACATGGCGTTCCACATATCACTGAAAATGGAATGACATGTACTATCCATATATTTATAGTCTTACCTACAATTTCACTTTCCTTCATGTTTATATTACTTAATAAACTTAGGGTCCCATAACTACACCTCTGGGGATACATGTAGAATACATCAAATGTGCCCAACTAAATCACCATCAATATTAATAATAAAAATTCCAGTCAATTGTTCAACATCTATAGACCTCTCCAAGGGTTGACATCAATCTCCAATATCACTCTCCAAGGGTTGACATCAATGACAACCAATTTTCCAAACCAAGTTTCCAACACATTCCATTCAAACAATTGAGACACCCTCTTTTCACCCCAATCTCTAATCTATCATTTCCCAACACTACACTATTTTCCAAAATCCCCACAACATTCCCCCTTCCCATGATGACTATGGCCATTCCATTCCTTTAATCCCATGCAATATTCCTCCTAATGTTCACCCTTATCATCATCCCTTTGCTAAGAAAAATGAAATTGATAAAATTGTCTAGGAGTTGCTAGCAGTGGGTGTTATCCATCCTAGTACCATCCCCTATTCTTCCCCTGTAGTCATGGTACACACGAAGGAAGGTACTTGGTGCATGCGTCCTGATTTTAATCCCTTCTACAAACCTACCATCAAGGAAAAAATTCCCATTCTTGTCATAGATGACCTTCTAGATGAACTAAGTGGTGCTCAATACTTTACTAAACTTGGCCTACATTCTGGCTACCACCAGATATGTATGAAATAAGACAACATTCCCAAGAATACATTTTCCACTCATGAGGTTCACTATGATTTTTTGGTCATGCTCTTTGGTATCTTTAAATCACTCTCCACTTTTAAAATAATCATGAATCATGTCTTTCATCCCTTCCTTTTCCACTTTGTGTTAGTATTTTTTTTATGATATTCTCATCTATAGTAAAACTTGGAAATCCCATCTCACCCATGTAGATCAATTTATCCATATCCTCTCCAAGCATAAAATATTTCTCAAACAGTCTAAATGTGCATTTTGTTCCTCTGAAGTAGAGTACCTGGGTCATATTATGGGAAAGGATGATGCACAAGTGGATCCGAAGAAAATTGAATCTATGCAGACTTGACCTTGCCATAAAACTCATAAAAGTATGCATGGTTTTCTATGTTTATTGGGATATTATTGCAAATTTGTTTAGAATTATGGAAAAATTATAGCTCCCTTCATAGCTCTCCTTAAAAATAATGCTTTTAGTTGGACACCAGTAGCTGACCAATCCTTCCAAGCATTGAAAGAAGCTATGTGGACTACTCTTGTCTTAGTATTACCTAACTTTTTGAAGACCTTTGTTCTGGAATGTGATGCATCAGGGAGAGGAATTGGGGTAGTACTCATTCGAGATGGTTGAACTTTAGCTTTCAGTGGAAAATAGTTGTTGGAGCGACATTTGCGCCATTCAATCTATGGAACGGAAATGTTGGATAATTTGCATGCAGTGGATCTCTGGAGCCCTTATCTCCTGGGGAAACACTTCCAAATTAAAATGGATCATCAAACCCTTAAGTATTTCCTAGAAAAATGAATTTCATCCCCAAAACAAAAAAAATGGGTGAACAAGCTATTTGGATATGATTATGAGATCAGTTACAAGAAGGGAAAATAAAATGTGGTGGATAATTCCCTTTCTTGAAAATATGAAATAGAATGGTCCCTCTTTTCCCTCTCATTCATTGTCGAAGACTATATTTAGTTTGTTCTCCAAGATTACTGGAAAGACCCCAAAATTTCTAGCCTAATCCAAAAAATGCAACAAGATCATCAATCTTATCCAGGGTAATCTTGGAATAATGAATATATTCTCTATAAAGTTTATTTGTATTTAAGAAAACATTTGACCCTTAAATACAAGGTTCTCTCTGAGTTTCATTATTCACATAGAGCTGGGCATTTACGTTTTACCAAAAAATATGAAAGGGTCAAACATTATTTTTTTCTGGGATGGTATGAAACATGACATCCACACCTTTGTGGCCGATTGTGAAACATGTCAATGCAATAAGGGTGAGATTGTCTAAAATGTAAAAAATCTTGGTGCACTTCAACTACTTCTTATTTCGCCTACTATTTGGACGGATATTTCATTGTTGTGTTACCTAAATCCAATAATAAGTCAATCATCATGGTGGTAGTGGATTGTCTTTCCAAATATCCTCATTTTTTTTCTCTTCAACACCCATTCAAAACATACCACAATGGCTCAAATTTTTATTGATAATATCTTCAAAATCCATGGCATGCCTCTTTCTATTTTTTATTTATTTTGATTTCACTTTTAACAACAATTTATGGAAAATTATTCAGGATCCAGGGAACCCAATTAAATCTCAACACCTCCCATCATCCCTATACTAATGGCCAAACTAAAGAGGTCAATTTTTTTTTAGAAACATATTTCAAGTGTTTTTTATCTGACAAACAAAATCAATGGGTTCAATGGTTACCCCTAGTTGAATGCTGGTACAAAACCTCTTATCATACTTCCACTCACATGATTCCCTTTGAAGAAGTCTACAAAAAAAATCCACCATCCATTCTCCCATATATGCTAGGTGTCTCCAGGGTTCAGGAGGTTGACCACAATCTCACAGTCTGCATGACCATTCTCCATACTCTCAAAGAAAATTTGTTCATGGCTGAGAACAACACGAAGAAACAAGAATATAAAGGTCATTACGAAAATCAATTTGTTGAATGGGACCGAATGTTTCTTCATCTAAAACTGTACAAGAAAACTTCACTCAAAGCCCAACAATGCCATAAACTCACCCCAAAATTTTATGGTCCTAATACCATTCTCAAACGAGTGGGGAAAGTGGCCTACCAGTTAGCTTTTCCCAGTCACTCTAAAATACATCATGTTTTTCATGTCTCATGCCTAAAGAAAGTGATTGGCAGTAAGTTCTAGACCCAGACCAATCTACTAGATTTGGATGAATAAAGTTCCATTTGGTTGCAGCCACAAGCCATATTTTACCAACGAGAGTGGCATTTCTGTTAGTGCACCATCAAGGAAGTTTTAGTTCAATGGAAGGTACTCCACTAGAAGATGCCACTTGGGAGATAGCTACCAATATGTAGAAATTTCCTCATCTCAAGCCTTCAGGACAAGGCTCTTTTTCAATGGGGAGGGAATGTTAGGGACCTAACCTCCTATTGATCCTAAAACATGATGTCATAAATATCTCTCTCTTGTATTATGTTCCTATACTTAGAAAAAATTTCATTTCTATGGCGAGTTCATGAGTCTAGGTGTAACTTCTTCCATATTAAAAGTGCACCTTTCTACTCTTCTCTTAAAAAAATGCACCAATACTTAGAGTATTCTTGAATATTTCATGGGTTCAAATGTATTTTCTTGCAAGTCTGGTATTTTGGCATCATCAGAATGCATTGAAATCTTTCACCATATCTGGTTTGTACCAACACTTAGTTCATATTGTATTTCTTGCAGGTTCATTGCATTGTCTTGTTAAAATCTAAAAACCCCACCATCATCAAAATTCCCATCATGTTCCACAATCCTCATATTTCACTATACATAGAAACTTTTTTAGTTTTCACAGTGGGTTGGCAAGTATGAACCACTTCCTTAATTCACTTGATTATCATTACATGTTCGACCGACTGACTTATGAGTCTTAGTCATTTTATTGAAATTTTATTTACTATATTATAACTCAACACTTAGCTTATTTTTTATTTCATTGTGGGTTAACACGTCATAACTTTTCAAAGTCCTCTTCTCTTTACATCGGATTGATGCAACTCTATACTTAACCTTTTTTGGAGTTTCCACCACAATTTGGTGCAATCGTAGGTTAATCTTTGTTCTAATATCACTTTTCATGTACATCCAATCCTCTGTCATAGTACATCTGTTATCTTGTCACTTTTCCCAATATATACTTAATGTTAATTCTACGGAGGATAACAACTAATTAAAATATTGAAAGGTCATTATTAATGGCATACTTCTTGAGGAAATTATCCATTAACTCAAATTTAATTTACATTAATCCTTCCTTTGAAAGAATATTTTGAGTTATATTATTGAAAAATATTTTACTTTGAAATTAATGTCTCGAAGTTTCTCTACAAGAGTCAACCAAATTCACCAAAATGACAACGAGAAGAAGAGAATAATTCAACGGGGATATTGTAAACTTATTTTGGAGGGAGGACAAGAGGTTCCAATGGTCAAGGTCATATTGGCATTTTTCATCACTACAATTTCTAGAAAGGAATGAACAAAAAAATACATCAGTCATTGCCATAGTGGGATAATTACACAAAGTTTTTTATTCTAGAGAGATAGTTTCCTAGTGTGTTGACAAATTTGATCTAAATTGGAGGATGATCCAGCTACAA
>SNQJ01S0088323.1:33510-60096 GCA_010110895.2 Picea sitchensis
TTTGGTGTCAATTGTTCTTCTATCTCTGAGGTGTCCAATAATGATGGAAAATAAGGTCGGAGGAGGTCCACATTGAACATTGGGTGAAATCCAAGGAAGGGGGGATAATTGAGCTTAAACTCATTGTCACCCATAGCCTTGGTGATGGTGTAGTATGCATAATAGAGTGGACGAAGCTTTCGATGAGGCCCTATAAGGCGTTATTTCTGCAAGTGCAACCAAACATTATCTCCCACCTGAAACTGGTGTGGCACCTAGTGTTAATCATGGCACTTATTTTACTTGGAATTTGACTTCTGTAAAATATCCTTAACCTGTTGGCAGATGTGATGGATCCACTCAATCAACTGGGTTGATTTTTCATCTTCAGTTGGAGCATGCGATGATTCTGCATGGGTGGCAACAAGGGTTAGTGCAACATCCATGGGACCCAATGGTTGAAATCCCAACCCCACCTGAAAGGGGTTGTGACAGGTTGAGCTATGTATGGATCTATTGTAGTTGTTCTAAACATAGAGAAGACTCTCATCCCAGGTATGGGGGTTCTTGGAATTGTACATGTGTAGTATGTGCATGATCATCTAGTTGATGACCTCAGTTTGGCCATTCGTCTGGGGGTGGAAGGCAGTGGAATTGGTGAGCTTGGTGTCGAGAAGTGACCAGAGGCTCGACCAAAATATGCTAAGGAATTGATCATCCTAATATGATATAATGGTTTGTGGGATACCAAAGTGTACCCACACTCATTTAAGGAAGATCTTGGTAGTGTCCTCCGCTCTGATTCTTTTCTTATAGATTTCCATAATTGCCATCTTGGAAAAAAGATCAAAAACCACAAAAACACATTCATTTCCCCCCTTGGTGGATGGAAGGCCCGACATGTATTCCATTGAGATGGATTCCCAAAGCCTATCAAGAGTAGGTAGGGAAGTGTACATGCATGGATTATTAGTGGATGGTTTGGTAATAATGCAGGTAGTGCAGGACTGAATATACTTGCTGACATTCTGTCAAAGTTTAGGCTAGTAGAAATGTCTCTACAACATTGCCACTTTCATTTCCACACCGAAGTGTCCTTCCACCTGATTGTAGTGGGATTCTGAAATAATCTTCTCTCTCTCTTGATGGAACACATAGATCGCCTAGATGGCGCAACAACCCGTCCTAAAGATGGAAATTAGTGACAATTGTGTTTGCACCCAACATATGGTAGGTGTTGGTGAAGTCATGATCTGTCTCATAGGACTGGGGCCATCTAGAGGTCTTGGGGACACAATATTCTAGCACTATGGTGAGTGCCACAACTAGAGGTCATATGAGGAAATCAAATACTCAGTTGGTAATTCATGTTTTATACTTGATGTTGAGGTGGAACTGCTGCAAATATGCCGACCACTTTTGATGGTGTTCATTCTACAATTTTTCTTGTTTCTACATGAACTGTTGCAACTTATGATTAGTGTGGATGAATATATCCTTCCCGAGAATGTAATTCCTCCACTAGAGGGAAGCTTGCATAATGGATAACATTTCTTTGTTGTAAGTAGGGTACTTACGGATAACATCTGATAGTGTTTCACTATTATCATCCATGGGGTGGCCGTGTTGTGTGAGGATTGCGCCAACAACATAGTTTGAAGCATCTATCTCAATCTCAAAGGGTTTGTATAGGTCAGGTAATGAAAGAAATGGAGCTGAGCACAAGCGATGCTTCTGATCATCGAAATATTTCTATTTAGACAGGCCCCACAAAAATTTTTCATTACCAACACCCCTAGTTAATTGGTTGAGGGAAAATGCAATATGGGAGAATAACAACACGAACCTATGATAGAAATTGGAAATGCCTAAGAATCTCTAAATCTTAATGAGCATGGTTGGGGCTAGCCAGTCACAGATGACTTGGATCTTGGCTGGATCAACATGCACAGCATACACATCAATAATGTAGCCTACGTATTGGACCTTGTCCATGCTGAAGGAGAATTTTCCCAAGTTGGAATATATCTTATGTTGTTGTAGAGTGTGCAAAACATGTTGAATATGATGCACGTGTTCTTCCCAAGTCTTGATGTAAATGAATATTTCATCCAGATACACCACCACAAAATAATTAGTGAAAGGCCACAATATATCTTCCATAATCCTCATGAACATTACTGGGGGAATTTGTCAGACCAAAGGGCATGACCAACCATTCAAAAAGACCTTCTTTTGACTTGAAGGAAGTTTTCCATACACCTATCTTGTTTATTGGGACCTGATGGTAGCCAGAATTCATATCAATATTACTTAAGTATTTGGTCCCCTTGATATGATCAAGGAAATCATTAATTTGTGTAATTGAGTATCGATTCCTAATTGTGATTTTATTTAGGGCCTGGTAAACAATGCAGAGTTTCCAGGTCCCTTCTTTCATCTGCACTAGCATGATTGGGATTCCACAAGGTGATGAGTTGGATTGGATGTTCCACTTGTGTAGCATATCTTGGATCTGATGCTTTATATCCTCATTTTCTAATAGAGAGTTGTGATAGACTGGCCCATGGGTAGCAGTGCGTTGAGGGTCATATCGATGGGCTCCTTGAGCTGAAAGTGAAGAGGTACCCCAACAAGTGATGAGAAGATTCCTTTTTATTCTTCCATGACCTTATCCACTTGATTGTTTTTTTTTTAGAGGTAGGCCTTAGAGGTCATGGATTTGGTTGTAACCTTTCATTCACTCTAAGAGTGAATCATTAAGAAGACAAAGTTCTCGGTCTGAGAAATGACCTTCCTGCATTTCTTGGCAGAGATCAAGGAAATAGAACTAGGTGGGACTACCTTGGGTATCATGTACAATTTCTTGTTAAAAGTAATAATAACACTACGAGGCCTAGAATCATATATAGAATGATGTTTCCATAAATAAGGTTGGCCGAAAATAACATCACAATATTCAATGGGAGCAACATCACACAATACCTCATCTTTGAATGGATTGATTTCGTACGACAGGAGACATTGTTGGTTGAAATGAAGATCACTTCCTTGATGGAGCCAACCGATGGTGTAGGGATACGAGTGTGGCATTGTTAGTAGGGATAGATTCTTGATGAACTCTAATGAGATGAGTTTCTTCTGGATACTTATATCAATGATGAAGTGAAACATATTTCCTTTCACCTACATCTATGAATGAAAGAGGCACTCTCCTTCCTCTAGCTCATCAGGTTCGTCGAGATGGATCTTGGTGGTAGCAATGGTGGCACTGGGTTCTGTGTCAATTATCCATCTCCCCTTTTTTGGTTTTGAATTAGAGTTGAATCTTGCATCTGATCCATAGGATTTTACCTCATCTACCAATGACTTCTTTGAGTGGAAATCAATAGTGTTATGAAAGGGGATCTTATGGAAGTTGCACCACTTCTCATTATCTTTCTTCATATTCCCATTGTCCTTATTTTCTTGTGGCTTGGACTGGATGTCCTGAGTTTTACCATCTTTTCTCTATCCTTTTTTCTATGGGTTAGGGATGCCCTTTCCCTTCTTATACTATGAGGGGTTCCCAAACCCAAACTATTATGTCTTTTGTTTAAGCTTCTACTCGATTTTGACATCATATCTATAGGTTGTTCCCTAGGATGAGATGTTCAAAAAATCCATTTAATCCTGGATGTATCTATGCATACCACCATGGTACTTGAGCACCACATGTCACTCATAATATTTGATACCCATATTTTTGTGCAAGGTATGGAATACATTAATGAAGTCTGGCACTATTTGGTCTCTTTCGTGCTGCAGTGTGGTCCATCTTGTATACAAGTCATCATAACTTCAGACAGGGTAGTATTTTTCCTTAATAGCATCCTTGAAGGGGCCCCAAGTTGGTGTAGTGACAAATAATGTGAATCCCTCTATTTCCTTTTCCTCACAGAAAGTCTCCCACCAATCATTGACATGGGGGATGGCCTTGAGGAGCACAAATGTAATAGTTTATCTATCGAAAAATTTGTCGACAAAAAAATACCCTTCTATAAGGTTTAAACATTTATCTACAACATATGAATCTATTTGAAATTTAAATATAGGAATATCAAAATTGATTTATACCTTGAATGGGGTGGCACCTCCACTTGAGGTGTTTACATCTCTTATCAACAGTCGTCGAAGGATTTTTACAAATTTGTCCATCATCTCATTCCTTTATTGTTCAAGGGATTCCTCGAGAAATTTTTTGAAAGGATCTCCTGTCTTGTTGTCTTTATTTTCTCCCACCATGGATGGTTTCTTTGGCCTGCAAGAGTATTTTTCCTCAAGAGAATCAAGCTCGAGACCCAACTCTCTATACCCTGATAGTGTCATGGACATGCACTAAAAAACAACAAGGAGAAGACCGTTAATATACCACTAATCCAGATTTATGAGTGGAAGAAAATGAAAACAAATATTCATAATATTAACATAGAGACACATTGAACAATAGCAAAGATATAGTAAAACTTTTAAGGACCCTCCTCGTTAGGACAACAACTCTGACAACGGGTGCAATTTTTTTTTGTTAAAAGTGTGTGCACGCGTGTAGAAAGAAATAGACACACTGGACTCTATGACGCCACCCGACGACTAACAAGATGCACCCACGATGAGTACCACAAGAAGACACAAGATTCTTAACAATAACAACAAGCATTATCGATCATCGATATGAGGCGCACAACGCAAACATTTAATGACATACTGGGTCAAACATAGTACGAACACAGAGGGAAGAATCCATAGTAGTAGATCTTACTATTTCTACACAGGAAAATAGGGCGTTTAATCTTAGTTCTCTGCTTCAGAGAGAGATAATGTCAGATAGGCTCCTGGCCGTCTGCTCAGGTAGAAACTAGTCATCTCCGTCAGGTGTGTTGTAAGAGTGGAAACCCTGCCTTTAAAGGGCCCGAGACTCTTGATACGGCATTGTATTCCTTACACAGAACATATGCACAGACATAGACTTAGGTACTAAAGCTACATGGAGGTGTCTACATCTTGCCCGACGCAAGCAGACCAAGCATCGAAATTATTACAATCAAGTGCAACAATAATTAGACGAGCAACCAAGTCTTCTACAGAAGGCGCAAGACAAAAGGACTTAGACAGCGACCAACTAAAATTAAGACAAGGCATCGTCTATGATTCCACTGTGATTAGTGACAGACCATTTGCTCCAGTTAAATTTCATGAATTAACGAGTACTTTAAACGTAAGGTAATCCCATTTAATCTCAATCTCCCAATATTAAATCATGAAATATTAATATGCTTGGTTCAATACATTACAATCGCAAGCTACTACTAGAAGTAAGGGTGATAATAGCGCAACATGAAATCATACCCATAACACCTTTTTATGTTACAATGACTGGCATTAATAAAAATCACATTGCATTTATGCACTAAACTTAATACATAAACTGCGACATCATCACCACAATGATGAACATTTTAATATTACCTTACCCTGAATATTAGTGTGGAAGTGAAACATTACGCTATAACACCTTATCATTTCATTACATTACTTTTCATCATGTTCCAGCATATTATATTCATGTCAATGACGCTGCAATAAACATCAGTTATCCTACCTCTAGTATGCTACCAGCAAATTAATCTTAATAACATTTCATTTTACAATACTACTATATGACAAAAATTTAACCGTCGATACACTTGGGCATTAACATTCCACCACCATTAATCGCATTGGAAACTAGCATTGCCTAAAATCTAACACCATCAATACAATTGCCTTATATTGCAGTATCATTTCCCTAAGGCATAATCAACATTGCATAGTTTACCATAATCAGTTTGCAATAACTATTAAGGAAGTACCTTCCTATTATCTAACACTACCCTTACAAGTCTTATTCTATGATAGCATTATCCTAAAACAGAGTTATCCTTACACGATATAAACATTGCATTTGCAAATGAAGAGCTCGGATTTCATAAGTTATCAAGCTTAACATAGCCTTCTTCCTATGGCAAGAACCTTACGCTTCACATGGTATCAATCTCCATGAATTTTTCCGAATTTTCCCTGATCCTAACCGTAACATCACATCCTATATCATTATAAATTTTAGTACCCATTCATTATTGATTACCGTATCAAATTGCATTAATCATAACAAATTGCATTAATCATAACAGTAATATGTTAGTATCATTTTCACCCAATGACAACACCCTTATCCTAAGCTCAATATATGAAAATGACGGCATATTATAAATAACGTCATATATAAAAATAACCATATAACATCATCTTCAAATATGACAAACCCTTATCCTAAGGTCAATATATAAAAATGACAGCATATTATAAATAACATCATATATAAAAATAACCATATAACATCATATTCAAACATGACAATGTATAACAATAACTATAATTAAAATTATCCATAATCGAAAATCAATATTTAAAAAGGATGGCAATACTTAAAAATCGCAACATTTAAAAACGACCATATATAAAAATAACTAACACCACCATACAACTGCAATACTTAAAAAAATGGCAATACTTAAAAAAATAACAATATTTAAAAAAAAAATGGCAATACTTAAAAATTGCAACCTTTAAAAATGACCATATATATATAAAAAAATAACACCACCATACAACTGCCGCAACATTTGATTTACCTATTAACAACCATATTAGGGTTTGTCCATGCCATTAAGTTAAATTGGATTTAAAACAGGCTACGTGTTGTCAAGGGAAGAAGGTTGTCTCGGGCCACTAGCACGAACGCATGCCAATCCGTTAACCTTTCATCGGTCGCTGCAAAATGCCAGTGCCAGGAAAAGGGTCCGCATACCAATGAAGGATTTCGGGGTCGATCGCTGTCCACCAACAGGGAGTATCACTGGTGGTTCTACACGGTCGAAGGCACCTCGAAACCATGCACGGATGAGTCGACGCACATGGGCGAAATTTGGGGTTAATCTAAGTCAGTAACGGTGTTGAGTTTAGCCCACACGCAGAGGTTCACAGGTACATGCAGAGGTTAAACACCACGCCTTTGCTCCAAGAGGAAAACACATATTAGAGAAGGAGGCAGGATGACCAGGTGGGTCTTGGGTAAGGACGCAAGCTAACCCAGCTGCAAGGGCACTCACGGCAAGAGAAACAAATTCGTGGAGGAAGCCAACGAGGTGCGGGCACTAACAGTCTCGATTCGCCAATGCATAGGCTAAGGCTAGGGTCTCGAAGTGGAAAATGCCTGGGTGAAAAATCCCGTATGAAACGGCTTCCTTCGAAAGAGCGTGAGCCAAATCAACCTAGTAAAACCCCATTAAAGGAAAAACGCAGACGTCAAACAATCATAGTAAATAAAAACTCAGATTTGAGGGTTCAAGGCGATGAATGTTGGGTTATAGATTTTTACATCCTTCATATAATACGACATGGGAAGACTAGTCCAATCAACAAATCTTCACAGTTATTGTAGATGAAGAAAGAAAAATTTAAATCTAGATGACAGAAACCAGACGGGCGTGAAGAGGTTGCTCAGAATGCCTTCGCTGATAAAAAAAAATTTAAATCTAAATGATAGAAATTTTGCAGCGAAAGACAGTAATATTAGAAAACGAGATGCCCACAACCGAAATCCCACTGTAAATTAAAAGAAAACGCCCATAGTCCATGAACTCGCCCACAGAGAACGAATCAGGGTAAAATCGCCAGAACACAAAACCATTGAAACCACAACAACGAGTGCCAGAACAACGATCATCATTGGAACTAAGTTTAATAAGTAAGTTTTTTTTACAGTAACCATGGAAACTGTGAGTTTATACAATAATCATTGGAACTACAGTTTATACAGCAACCAGAAAGCGTACCTTGCCTTATCGCCCGCTTGATGATGTTCGTGTGCTCCACGTTGCTCCTGCTCTGTGCCGCTCTCGCTTGTCGTCCGTAGAGACTACACCGCTACCTCCTATCCAAATGCTAGGGGTACTCTTCTTCCCCCTTAGCCCCCCGAGCCACAAAGGGGCCACACAAAGTCCAGACAGTAACCTAGCTTCCCCATCTCGCCTCCAAGGCTGAGCTACCACTCTAATACAGTTGAGGAAATCCCCAACTCCTCACAAGCAATCAGTCTCGTTCTCCAGTTTGGCAGCATAACAATACCTAATAGCTCCTCCTTTTCTTCTCCCTTCCCCCTTTCTTTTTATGGAGTCTCAAACCCTAAATCATCTTTCTTTTAAGTTTTCCCCCCCTTTTTTTATTCTTTTTTTTTTCTTCTTTTTATTTTTATTTTTAAAAGGGAACTCAAAAGGTAAAAGCGCTAAGCATCTTTTCGTTTTATTTTTTTTTAAATTCATATATATATATTATACTCCATTGTTAAATAATTTTGTTACTATTGGTTCAATCTGAGCTTATGTATGAGTTTTAAAGAATATAGTTTAATCCCTTAAGCATTCAATTTATTCGCTAATGGTCATGCGTTCGGTCAATCAAAACTATGGCTTTTGGTATTCGTTTATTTATGAATTAGTTTAATTTTTGAAAAACTCTTGCGTTCATAAGGGAGTTATGTTTTCAATAAGTTAATGAACTCTCATTGTAGGTTGCAGTTAAGGAAGGAGAGGCCTTCAATGAAATTTATGGTCTGAGTTAACTAAAACATATCCGTTGATATATTGGTTGTAGTTGGATGAAGTTAACGCTAATGAATCCAGGAACTAGAGCTCAGGTACGTTCTAAAAATTGTATTCTCCTTGCACTGCATTGAGGTGCGAACTCTAGCCTAAAATCTCATAATGATGTTTTGCTTAATTATTTTAATGGTTGTTAGGGATAATTGTTATTACTAATGATATTTGGGTAAAGGATCAGGTCAATATTCATAGGAGCTATTCGTTTAGAATTAGGGTTAGGATCTTTTTAGAGTTAGAGTTAGGGCCTTTTTCTTTAGGGTTAAACGATTTTTTTTTTATCTTAGAGAAGTTTTTTTTTTTTACTTAGGTTTAGAATTGGAACTGGACGACGATTAGTTTAGGGGTGTCATTTTAAGAATTTATTAAGGTGATACTGTCTTAGGGATAATTAGGTTTGTTTCCTTCATCCACATCAATGTGACGTGAGGGTTCTAAGGAATAGGCCCCATATTGCGCTCCCCTTAGAATCATCGTGGCGGTAATAGGCATTACGCCCTCACGGCATTGTGATCCCTCTCAAGCTAGTGTCGTTAACCTGATTCGAGCCAGTGAAGGAGTTCCTAGTAAGGCGGTGGCGGTACATTTGTCCACCTCTCCCTCAACCTCTTGGAACTTGTGTGTGGCCTTTACTTCGCATATGTGATTACGATTGACGAAAGCTATCGTCAGCACGCATCATCAACAATCATGTCGAGAAATGTCAACATCAAATCATCAAATAATTAAATATCCATGATAAATGAAATCAACCAAAAGCACCTCCATTTCAGTCAAGAGTCCGGGGGTTCTCTGGAAATGCCCTCTCTGCTTCCTCCAGGTCAAAAACCCTGCTCACTTAAATAAACTGAGTCAATAGCATTTGTCTACATCAAATGGTAACACATCATGTCATCTACCAATCGCATCATAATCAAAGTATAAATGGTCTAACATCAAAAGGTCCAGAACACTTGCTCGCAAGTGACCTCAAATAAGTTTCTCGATTGAGCGAGGCCGGGATGTTACAAAACTTGACTTACGTTAAATAATAAATATATTTGAAAACTTTTTAAAATGCAAACTGAAAACAAGCTTGCTATAATGGTGGCAACTTATCTCAAAGAAGAGATATTCCAGCGACTACACTTATTCACAGAATATGAGATTAATGAATGAGGCTTTGAAAGAATTTTACAATAAACATGAATTCAAAACCCTAGACATCCAAAACCTAACCCTAGGATATGGAACACCAAAAGTCATGTGAGTCCCATTGGAGTAAAAGTTAGTACATTAAATTCTCGAGGTCATAACTTTTTGCATATGATCTCGAGTTGGGGTGCATGATATCCCTTGGAAATATATAAAGAGGAACTTCCATTTTAGGGAGGATCAATTTTTTTATTAATTACGGTTGGTTGTCATTGATGTCAACCCTTAGACCAGGAATCGATGCTTGAATTCCGGTAGCACAAAGGTTTGAACAATGGACCCAAGTTTGTTTGATGGATAATGGTATGAGTTTGATATATTTGTAGGTAGAATATTATTCTATATGGATATTAGAATGTCATGCCATTTTCCGGTGGTATCTAGAACATCACATAACTCCTCATGGTAAGAGAGTTATGGCCATGTGAAAGTTGGAGAACCCTCATGGAGTCATCTAGAATCCCCAAAAGGTCAAAGTAGTCAAAGTGGTTGCAAATAAGAAATTATTTAAATCCTTAAAGTGAAGTGATGAGATTACTATAAGTCAAAGTGGATACAAAAGAAATTATTTAAATAATAAAGTTAAAGGAGGAATTACTAAGTGGACAAATGGTTATAAATTGGGTTATTTCAAAATAAGGAAAGTGGTTTAAGAGATTTTAGAGATTTTAGAAGGTAAATAATAAAATTGAAGTGATTAGTGTACTATAAAGTCCATTTGGATGCAAAAGATATTATTTAAATAATGAAGTTAATGAAGAAATTACTAAGTGGACAAGTGGTTAGAAATTGGGTTATCCCTTAAAATAAGGAAAGTGGGTTAAGATGGTTTAGAAGGTAACCCCTTGAGGAAGCTACATAAAATTATAAATGAGAGGAGGAAGGGTCTCATTCAAAATCACACTTGAATATATCTATTTTTGTGAGAAAGGTTATTTGGTAATTATTATTGATAGAAAAGTGAGAGCGGAGAGAGCTATGACCAAAAAAGTGTGGCAGAAAAATTACATTGAAAAGTCTGGTAGGAAAGTGTGGCAGAAAAGTGTTCTTGAAAAGATGTAGCAAAAAGAGCGTGAAAAATGGGACAAAAAGTGAGTTAGAAAAGTCGCATTGATCAAAAGCTACTTGAGGAAAGAAAAAGTCTGACGAGAAAAATGGTAGTAGGAAGCGTCTTGGCCAGAAAAACCTCAACATAAAAGGGTAAACTAGAAAATCACGGTGGTGGATTTACAACAGGAAAAACCAATGAGAATACTACAGAGGGGAAAAAAATGTATGGTTCTCCTTGTATGTGTAGTGTTGAATTTATGGAATCAAGTTGAGGTTTTCTTGTATCTCATTTAGGATGTCCTCTTGGGAGTTTGTGGCTTACTATAGATTTTATCGAGGGAAGATCTATTTGAAGTTTAGTATTGGTTCATGTTTGAGGGATTTTTGGTTTGGGGTATTTGTTGAAGTTATTAGTGGGGTAGAGGTTGTATAACAATGAGGTTCTAACACATGGTTTGAGGTACAAACTTGTGGTATAGTGTTTGATTTATATGTGATCAAGATCAGATTGGTTGATGAGTATATAGTAAACGGGTTTCTTAGTGACAGATTAAGTTTCATTTGAGTTATATGTGATCGAGATCTATGGTTGATAGTATGGCCATTGACAGATTTCTCGGTGTGCCATTTAATTTCTACATTTGACACTTATATTTGGATGCTTGAAACGAAGGTGTTTGTATCCACGGTCCTGGTTGTAACCAAAGAACATAGAGGATTGTATCATCCTTCAGTTTGTAGCCAAAGAATTGGGGATTTGGATCTTTTCTCAAGTTGTAGTACGAGAAACTAAGGATTGGAGCCTCCTTCTAGTTGTAGCTAGAAAATAAAGGAGGTTGGTGCTTCCAATGAATTTACTTCTTAAAAGACATATAAGAAAAATAATTCTTTGGTTTTCTCACTTGGTTTCCATGTAAAAACATTGGTGTATTGTGTATGTGTATGATTTCTCATTTGTTAGTTGTTTATTTACTCTGCCTGTAATGGATGAAAAAGTATTAAATTTCTCTTATTTATGGTGAAAAAGTATTAAAATTGCTCTATTACTAATCCACCCCTCACCGATGAAATCCACACCAATTGGTATCCCGAGTAGGTTCTTGTCGGTTTAACCAACTTGAAAGGTAGATCATGGAAACAACAACATGAATAAAAATGGAATACACAGTTTGATAGACATAAGTATGCATTTGGAGAAGAAGGATGAAACATATATAGAGAACATGGATTTGAGATTTGACAATCAGTTGTATATGGATACAAAAAACCAACAGTTTCACCGACAGTGAAGAAACAATGAAACTTCGGAAAAATAATTTCAAAACCACAAATGCACTTATGAATGGTCTTTGTGAATAATTATACATGAGTTATACATTGTAAGTCCACTAAGAGATTTGGGACAAGCCCAAAAATATTTCTGAAGGGAAATTCAAAAGTCAAAGAAACAAATCTTCAAACATACAAAGGTCAGTTCAAACAAATAAAGATGAAGGAAGATAA
The DNA here is from genome assembly GCA_010110895.2 of Picea sitchensis. Classification (NCBI taxonomy): domain Eukaryota; kingdom Viridiplantae; phylum Streptophyta; class Pinopsida; order Pinales; family Pinaceae; genus Picea; species Picea sitchensis. Next base: position 45,972 of record SNQJ01S0088323.1, read on the forward strand.
GAGAATATTCTTGACTTACATATACAAGTCGATGAAATAGTAGAAAGTATCCTTATGATTGGGAGAGGAAGAAATTAAAGAATCTATAATTGTTCAAAGGTACTAATATCTCTTCCTATGAGATTTGATCCCTATATATCAACACTAGAGAAAGAGCATATCTACACTCAATAAGCATGGACAAACTACATGGAATCTTCCAGCTTGACATATGAAATAAGGCGAAACGAGGAAAATACATATATAAAATAAGTAGTGTTCAAAGCATCCAAAAGGCCAAAAGAAAAAGAAATCAAGAAAAAAGGAACATAGCAACAACAGTGACATATCTGAAGATGATGAAGAAGAAATGGCCAACTTTGTCAGAAGATTGAATAAGGGAAATATGAGGATAAAAGGGTAAGCTTCCATTGATTTTTAATTGTGATGGTATTGGTCATTTTGCTAATAAATGTCCTCATAAGAAGAAAAATAAGAGGAATGATGAAGATTACTCAAATGAAAAACAAATAATATAAAAGTAAAATAACCACAAAGAAATATTTCAAGAAACCTTATGCACCAAAGAAGAAAACTACTCATCTTATGAATATGGAAGTCGATTAGTAGGTGAGACAGAAAGTTTTTTATTCATGGTAGTAGAAGATACTGATAAAGAAGAAACATAATAAGAATATGAAGAGGCAACAATTGACTACAAAGAGAGAATCGTTGTGTGCCATAGAATTTATAATAAGAGAAAAAAGAAAAACAAGAATCCACAAGAAGCGGAACTAGACAAGAAATAAGACACTTAGGAACTAAAACAAATGATCAAAATTTGAAGGTTCAAATAGAAGAAGATATAAAGAGAATTGAAGAAGCACTCAAGAACAATTAGGAAAAAGAGACAAGATCGTGGAAATTTGGAGGAAGAGATTGTGTCACATTAGAAAAGGATCTTCAAAAGAAAATATGCAGAACAATTCAAAAGTTTTGGATGACATTATTGGCAGGTCAAAGCCTTATCATGACAAGTCTAGACTTGGATACAATCGACGAAGGATCGAGATCAAAACAACAGGAACAAAAACATATCAAAAGATATGCAAAAACAATCAAAGCGGATAAAAAAATATACAAGGAAGATTCTGAGGACCTCCTCCAGGAAGATTCATATTTGAGTGTTCTAGATGATAGAAACAAATGAAGCGTTAGGAAGAAGTGTTAATAAGAGTAACTCCTTTCAGAGAATCTTCAACTCCTAGGTATCAAACAATATTTTTTTGGTTTATGTTACTCATGAAATAATTTTTGACATGAAGATGTAAATTGTAGGAGCCAACAGGAACATAAACAACTTTGAAATTCCTACACAAAGGGACTGTCAAAGGCGACCACAGTGGAAACCGCAGAGAAGAATTTAAAAAAACAATGTTTGAATCATTGAGTACTTGTTGAGGAAACGATATGAACTGATCTTACTCAAACATTTTTTAGATTATGCTTGGCTAAACCAAAATAGATGAAGGGAATGCCACCCTAGGTTTATGTCCATCAAAAATAAAATCCTAACCCACAGAAATTATTAATTGCAAGTGATTAGGATAGTCTTTTTCTAAAATAAAGCTTGCTGGAAAATTCATTTAATATGATTTTTTGAATATAATAGTTTTTTGAAAACAAGTGTAGGAATAGAGTAAGGACACCAAGATGATAATTAAGAAATATGAGACATAAATAAATCCTTTATTTAATTCCAATTCACCAAAGAATCATTTTCTTTACAAAGAATCTCCTCTGAAATTTGGACCAAAAAGTCAACTTAGACATCCTCACGATGGAACTTTGAGGAACTATGACATAAAATCAAAAGCTGAACTCTAAAGATGGATCAACTTGCCACAGTTTGCTTCCCACTCGACTCTACACAGCCTTTGTCGGTCATGAAAATTGATTCACAAACAGGATGAGTCTACAAAACTATCAAAGATAGATCAAAACCTCTGAGAAACAAGTGAAGTTAATGCGAATGATGTAGTTCAGCCACGAATATTGTTGTCTTTAATAAGACCCTTCTATCATAAAAAGGAATTAGGCTTATGATAAATTAAAGAATGAATGAAAGCTAAATTGTCTCAAAAAAAACCTCAAAGGAAAGCCTTGGTAATACTTCTTCTATCCTTTGTTCCTCCTTTCCTTTTTCCTTTAAGAAAGGCCAAAATTTGTTGAAGTAGTTGAACTAACTCATTAGTTAAAGTTAACTAAAAACTCGAAAAACCAACTTTTTAGTTAAGGGGAAAGTAATAAATGTGTGGGGTTTCAAATAAATAATAACTAGTAGGTGGGAACCCTTGTGACTCCCTTTAGCTCATAACAATCATAACATAAACACTAGTTAGTTAAGAAAAACTACCCCTCCTTGTGACTCCCCTCATCACATTAACATTTGACAATTTAGCTCATTGTTGATATTTGGAATTATTTAAAATTACATTACTCATATATCCAAAAATAAAATATTATGTCAAAAATTTATGAATTCAAACATCATCAACAATAGATAAAATAAAAAAATAAAATCCATATTTTCCACTCACGAGGATGCAATCTTTCCTTGATTTTGTTGTCACCCTTTGATTTTTTTGTATTTGCCTTTGGCTGCATTGAGAATGTAGTGACCGTCTTTTAATTTAAACTGGGTGGTTTAAACAGACCCGATTAAATTTGAAATTTACTAAATTTTACTTAATCTAGCATATTCTCTCCCATATTTCAATAAATAAAATAACAATTTATAACAAATTTTGCACCAATTTACATAACAATTTAAATACCTCGCTATGATGTTGTCGCTCCCTTCGCTTTAACCTATCCGCAGCAGCTTTCTCCCTAAGACACCCCAAACTAGCCAGCCTAGGCTAGTGCAGCTGGGACATATATGGGCGTCCTAGCCCTCCGATCCCAAAACCCCTCAGCCCGGTGCCGCTGTAAATCCCACTGTCAACTAATTCTGTCCCAATGCTTCAACCAATCCCTCTCCCATCGAATGCATGAATGAATATCTCTATCCGCCTTCTCCTTCCCTTATGCCTCTTCACCGCCCTCGCACCTTTCCTCCCCACCAAACACCTTATCCATTGATTAATGCCTTATCTGTTCATTTATTTCTTATTAATGGTCTTATCCTTTATTAAAATGTTTCCCTTTTACGTATTAGTTACGTATCCCATAGGGGATAACATAACCAATACATAAAAGGGAAAATTTTAAATTTTGAATTTTTTTTTAATACATAATTAATCAATTACTTGATTAATAATCAATTAATCACTAACCATTAGTTTAATACTTAATCCAATTAATGTCTCATTTAATAGTAATCATTCTAACCCTTAATTAAGGGAGTTAATCATACTTCAACTAATCATAATCAAAATAGTGAAATTAATAACATATAGTGAATTAAGGTTATATAATTAATTATAATTTAGCAAATTTTTAGGATTATTTATGAAATTATTCATATTAATAAATAAGGGTCATTACATACACACACTTAGGAAACTTTGTCTCGAAGTTAAAGGTATCTTATGGTACAGAACAAGGCTCCTTACATACTAGTGTATATGTCTGAGAAATGTATGTGTAGCTAGTACATACAATTCTTCGTGCATGTGCTAATAATCAAGCTGTCATCCTTTAGTATTTTATGTATGCATCCAATCCATTAAGCAAGACTAGTCTTTTATAAAAGACAACAATCAATTAATTATCTGAGAATTTCTTGAATTACAATTATTTGGTTCAAATTTTCATTTTAAACAATTGTGTTTTAGTTACACATAATAATGAATTTTCATATATACATTTTCTTCATCCCAACTTCTCACCACAAGACAGATACCCATATAGTCTAAACTATTCTACTCATCCTTCCTCTAACCTGCTTCCAACTCCATTCCTATCAAGTCCTCGCTAGACTATCTTGGAATCAGCTATGCAGCCTAACTCCAAATAGAGACCCGTAAAAATTAAAGGAGATAATAAGCTATCTCGACCAAGCTTCTTGAGGCAAGTGATAGTCCTCTCATCCTACGACACAGAGGGAGGCGTGAACCAACACGTCCTCAGCGGACTTCAGGTTTGAAGAAGGGATTACTGCAGGTGGAAATGCCTCCACCCCTCCTAATCAGGTCTAGGTCCACCCCTACGATTGGCCCACCCTATAATGGAGGGATACCGCGATTGGGAAATACCTCCCACCCTCTAGAGTCGGGGGTCAACACCCTACAATGGAATTTATAGTGGCACCATGTTGCTGGAGTTTTGTCATCGTTTATTTGGTTTTGGGTAGATATAGGTTACCTGAAATCATGCAACACGATCCACATATCATAGCAATGCATCTAAACCAATATAAATTTCCAAACACAATATTCATACCATAATGTTTCTGGGTCGGTGTTCTGATATACACTTTCATCATTGTTACCCTTGGCTATTTCATAGCCCATAACCTGAAAATTAGTCTGTAACACAAACTCATACATTTCTATGCATTATCATCATATAATTGCCTACTAGCATCATTTCACTTTGGTATCCATTAATACTTAGATAAGTTAACATCAAGGTTTCCAACTAGAAATAGATCTCTCAATATCTCATAATTCAATTTCAACACTCATTCACAAGATTATCATTTACTCAAATTAGATTGCATAATATCCATCATCATCTAAATAGCATTTTATTCAATCAATTCACATTTTCACAATGTGTGCAGCATATACATCATCATCAATAACATTTTATACATTAAGAGTTTTCATCCACATAATAGGTCGCATTACATACATCATCATCAATAACATTTAAACATTCATAAAGATTTACATGTATGTAGCAGATCATCATATATCATCATCAAGTAACATTTAAACATTCATAAAAGTTCATAGCTGTTAAAAGTTTAAGGTATCACTTAATAGTTTCATGGTGACTAGAAAATAAATTATATAGTCCTCGGGTAGTCACATTTGTCTTAGTCAAGGTGGTGTTACATACTCCCCATCTTCGCGAAACATGTTCTCGAAGTGGTCAAAATAGTGAGGGATAATCTGGCTGTAATGTCTCGACATCTTCCCAAGTAGCAGAGATCACGGACTATACTTGTCCCACTTTGGCACATGCAGTCTACTAGGCGGTTCACGGTACGTAGGACTCTGGGTCCAATATGCGTAACGGTTCTACGTGAGGGTTCCCACGTCGACACTGCAATTCCTTCCAATTTAGTTTGTAATGATTCATCTGACAACATAATGATGTAAGCAGTTACATGAAATACATTATGATTTTTATGCAAGTGGGGTGGCGGTGCGAGGGCGATGAGCAAGCAGGTCCAATTTTCTCTTGGATCACGAATGGTCCTACTCATGAGGTGACAACTTTTTCCCCTTCCCAAAGCGAATGGTACTCTTATTAGACTACAATCACAGATGAAAGCGGTCTCCCACTTCATAACCCGATTAGATCTGTGTGCATGCATAGATTTTGTCTATCACTATTAGCTTCCTTTAATCTACGCCTAATCTGAATCACTTGTTCCTCCATTTCACGAATCAATTCTGGCCCAACTGTTTCTCGATCTTCTAGTCTATCCCAGCTCAAAGTTGTTCTGCATGGCCTCCCATACAAAACTTCGTAGGGTGGCATTCCAATCGAACTATGATAGCTGTTGTGGGCAAACTCTGCAAAGGTAGGTACTTCTCCCACTGGTTTTTGATTATCCATCACATACATCTAAGCATGTCTTCCATGACTTGATTTACCCTCTCGGTGTAATCCGTCATCTGTTTCCGGATGATAAGCTATGCTTAAGTTCAGAGTCCTAGCAGCTGACGTAAACTTGTCCAAAATCTAGAAGTGAATCACGGGTCCTATCTAAAATGATCTTCTTAGGTATAACGTGCAAACGGATAACCTCACTTAAAAAAACACGTGCCACATCGGTGACATCATAAATGTCTCTCTTAGGAATAAAATAAACACTCTTGGTTAACTTATCCACTATCCACCAAGAATGGCATTGTGTCTATGAGATGTGGTGGTAACCCTAACAAAATCCATAGAGAGATGACTTCCCACTTGGACATAGGAACATCATGTAGTTCCTTGGGAGGAAACTGGCGGGTTATGGTGGTCGGCTTTCACCTGTGACACTCTAGGTATTTGGCGATGAAATGGACTATATTGTGTTTCATGCCTACCCAAAGAAGAGCTTCTTCATATCTACGTTACATCTTTTTTTCACACCCGGGATCGCACAATAAAGTCTATGGGCTTCCTTTAGTATGATGCTTGAATATCCCCATTCGAGAATGTACATCCTTCCTCGATATCTTAACAATCCGATGGTTTCCAAACTATACCGCCATACTTTGGACCTAGCTGCCTCCCACTCTGGAGGTTTGAAGTAACCTTTAAATACCAAGCTGTCTCCTTGGAGTGTTTCCAACACACGTTCCCTCAGATTGACTTAAGGGTACCAAGGAGAAGGTGCATTGGTCTCCTACTCAAGGCATCTCATTTTATTTTTCCTTTCCCTTCCGATTAATGCGATATACCAAAATCATACTCACTCATAAAACTTCATCCTTCGTCTTTGCCTAGCATTTATATATCTTTTGGAGTGAAGAGATGTTTTAAACTTTGATGAATTACGTTTTGGAGGTTCAAGTTTAAGCCCAACAAGATAGTGCCTCCAAAGTTTAGAGCTAGCATTACGGGTTGCCAACTCTAAATAATGAGTCGTATGACTCTTCATGCTTCTTCAACTTTCTTGGCGCATAAGCTATCACTCCTCCATCCTGCATTAGCTTGTCCCCAACCCTTGCTTGAGGCATCCGTGCGGTGTGAAGTCCTTTTCCATATCCGGCACCCGTGGGGTGGCGCACTAGTTTAGTAACCTCTTAAAGCTCAATGAACACCCTATCACCCTCCTCTGTCCATTCATGCGATTTATAGCGTTTACGCAGAAGGTGGTGATGGGTTTAGCTATTTTGAGAATCCTTCTACAAATCTCCGGTAATAACCAGCTAGCCCCATGAAGCTTCTCACCTCATGTGCATTTTTAGGCACCGGCCACTCCATAATGGACTTTACAGCACTACAGGTCCACAGAGATTCCTTTGTCAGGAATGATATGACCTAAATAGTGGATCTCTTTACGGAAGAAGGAACGCCAGCCGGTTCCCATACAATTTGATTTCTCTCTAAAGTGAGGACAAAACTGACCAGCAGAAAGTGTTCCTCATGTTCCTCTTTCATTCTTGGAATAGATGAGGATGTCATCTAAAATACTTGTACAAAGCGGTCTGGGTATTTCCGGAATACACCATTCAAGAGGCTCATGAATAACACTGGCGGCGCTGGTTAATCTGAAAGGTACTACGACAAGCTTGTAATGTACAAATCGAGTTCGAAAGGAAGTCTTTGGGATATCACCTTCCGTAATCCTTAGTTGATGATACCACGATCATAAATCGATCTTTGAGAATACCCGGCGCTCCTTTCATGCGATGAAGAGATCATCCAATTAGCTGACATCGGGTGCATTCTTCAGCGTAGCATGGTTCAAGTCCACGTAGTCTATACGGTCGTGGGATCCATCCTTCTTCTTTACAAAATTACCAGTGCACCCAGGGTGAGACACTGAGTCTTATTAGCCCTAAGTCCAGAAAATCTTTTAAACGCATTTGTAATGATTCACGAAGTTCCGGTATCATCCTATATAGAGTCTTGGATATTGGTTATGCAACAGGTTTTATCTCAATAGTGAAATCAAGCTCCTTTCGGGGAGGTAACCACAGTAGCTCATTTGGGAAAACATCTTGAAATTATGACAAGAACGGATACTGATCCTGTGAGGGTCCCTTTCTTTCTTTCACTGCCTCTACTAAATAAAGTTGACACCCTTGTCTCAAGCATTGCTTGACCTTCATAGTGGATATAAAGCGTAGGCGCTTTCTCTGTATACCACGGATCTCTATTGGTCTTCCTTCATCGCTCGACACAAAACACCCTCTTGCGAAACAATCTACCAAAGCTTCGTGAGTTGCTAAGCAATCCATTCCAATGATTAATTCATTACATGTCCAAAGGCGGTGATGTATACTTTCCAGCACAGTAGTGCAAACTCCCATGTATACTATACAATTATCGACACTGGGTCCTACTGCTTGTTTTTTTCTGAAGCCATCTCAACTTGTTTAAAGTCGGCATCATGCTCGTGAAACGCCAACCCACTCTTTCTATTAGGATGGTGAAATAAAACTATTTATTAGCAAAATTAAACCAAAATCTTAACATTATTGATGTGATTTAAGCGTGCTGTGACTCCCACCACCATGGATTGATGTTAGGCCTGGCCCGGTTATTATTAAATGTAGCGTGAATATGATGGTTGCTACTAGCTCTCGCCATTGGCGCCTTTCCTTCTCTTGTGAATGAACCACGATTGTAACTCGGACGGTCGTTAAGTAATGGGGTCCTTAGCATCTCAACATGCAATGAGATTGAAGCCGATTACCTTTGTTATGTGGTGATTCTAAGCGAGTTCGCTTCCACTGGAACCCTTGCTCCTTTGTTCCACGATAAGATTACCGTGGTCTTTAATGCGCACCATTGGCGTTGAGCGAGATCTTTTCGTTGCCATTGATCCCCTGCGACTCGCGTCAGCAGTGCCGAATGTTACCATGCGGTGGTGTATGAGCCCCTCCATGAAATCCTCTTTCCCACGAATCCAGGGCGATGTGGAAGTGTCGATCTTGCACCCCCGGTCACATTCATATGTTCTTCCACGTAACCCGCACTTTCCACCGCCTCCGCTAATGAAGACGACTTCCACATCCCTCACCATAGCTCTTATATTTGGTTTCAATCCATAGATGAAGCTCTCTTCTTGTCGTTGGTCAGTGTCCAAACACGACACATATTTGACCAGTTCCATATGGCGATCTCGCATTCTTCTACCATTTTGTTTCCCTGTATTAAGGCATGAAATGCCCCAACTTTATTGTTCCTCATTGTTAGTAAATTCGGTGAATGTTTCCTCTGAACCTTTCCTCGAGAAAAGTTCCCAAGATAAAATTAATGCGGGGTGAGATGCGGTTGTCTTTCGAGGTTACCCACACCAGTTCAAAGGCGCTCTCCTTAAGCGAAAAATGCGTGATCGCCGCCTTTAGATTGGGCCTTATAGTCCCTTAAGGCAAAACACGGTCATGCCTTCCAACCATACCTCTAGCGTTCGCGCGCGCATCCTCCGGTAAAATTCGGAAGTTTGATCTTTTACGCTCGGCGTGATGTCACTGAAGTGGAGGTCTCCCCTCGGCGTACGGATTACCCACTCGAGCCGGTGGGGTTCCGCCAGTTCACGGTTGTCGCCCCTTTAAAGAAGTCGTTGAAATTGGCTGTGGTATTAGTATGAGAGGCGAGTTCAGGTGATAGAGCGGTGATTGGCGGTGCCTGTGACGCTTCCCGCGCCGACTCTGATCCTGACCATCACGTATTGCTTTGTTTTGCATCAACCAAGTTGTCGGGGTGAGTTCGAGGATGTTTAAATTGGTGCTACTAAACTTTAAGCTTGAGGGTTAGTGAATTTTCTTTCGCCAATGCGTAGCGACGTTGCTCCTCGAGGAGATTAACCGGTTAAGGTTGGGTTTAAGCATCTAAGCTTAGTTTCGTTGTCCCTATAAAACAACTATTGGTTTTCTACGCCCTATAGCTTCGTTAGCCTTAAGCCTCCTCCCGCGACGAATTGGCAAATCCCTACTTGGGATGAGAATATTTTATCGACGTTCATACAGTAGGTGCCGCATGATATCGCTTGATTAATAAAACCGGTCGCAGAACAGAACATGGGCGACGTAGTAAACCGGTTATCCCTTGAATCCACCGTGATCTGGCATCACGTATTACGAATAAGCAACAAGGCCCATTCACGGTTTAAAACAGTCGACATCAATATGCTTCCGACATCAAGGGAAGCCTGGTATTTCTAACAGGCAAGCGAGAGGCAAACAAAGGTCGCTCTCATATTTCAAAAGGCGGGCATGAAAATACACAATACTTATCATTCTAAGTCCAATTTGTTTGGGGCGAGGGTACTTATATTTACCGATTAAGTTACCCAAGTCCAGATAAATCCAAAGAGCAATATCATCTACCATTATTTATAATCCCTTCATCCGGTATTGGGCGATTATTGGGCATTCTCATATCGTTGTTGGCTTGATGAATAGAGGCAGGTTAGGACAATTAGCGGTAATAATAGTTCCCGACCCATTTGGAAAAGGAAGCGACCCGACGTGCAAGCTCCATTCAAATAAAACGCGAGAAGGAAAGTTAAAATAAGCGGTGAAAATGGAGCACATGCACATAATGTAAGTTTGAAATCCATTTTAAAGGCAGCTCGAAAATAAATACTGACAAAAGGTCTATAAAGTATTGTTGGTGCACCCTCGATTTCATAAGCTCTATAACCCATATCCACGAAAATACATACTTATTATTGATTTTGACAACACCAAATGAATGATATTCAAGCTTAACAAGCGTGTGAATTGTAGTGAATTAGGGCCCCAACTGTTAAAACTGCGGAGAGGTCCACGGTTCAATCGGTGGACTATCAAGATTTTATTTTTTATCTTTTGTTTATTTTTTTTTTTTTTTTTTTTGTTTTTTAGTGTTTTTAATTCAATTAATTAAATTTAACCTAATTTAATTCAATTCAATTAACTTAATTTAATTTAAAAAATATTAAAATAGAATAATTTTATTTTTTATTTTATTTTTGAAACCCCCTATTTTTTTTAATAGGTATAATTAAAATAAATACTAAATAAACTAAAAATTAAAACAATTAATTTATAATTAAAAAATAAAATAGAATAAACAACAACAAAATAGAAATGTGATTAAATTAAAATAAAACTACTTTGCGATGGGCGTAGTCGTCCTCGCATGAGGCCCGATGCCGACCTCCATTTCGCATACAACCCTAATGCTTCTTCACTTCTGCCTCTTTCCTCTTTCGCCTCTCGCCTCTTTCCTCGGCTTTCTCCTCCTTTCTTGGATTTGGGATATATTTTTTAAGCGTTGTGAAACTTAGAATTTCTGAGTCTTTTGGATTGTGCTGCTGATTAAACTTCGGAGGAATTGATTTTTCTGTATTTGCGGTTGATCAAGAGATATCACAAGCCGAAGAAAAGTAGCGATGAAGGCGGCCGACTCTTTCTTCTACCAGGAAAGAAATTGAACTATCAAACTACTGCAATTGAATTCAGAAACGAACTGGTAAAAAATCACGAAGTCCTATTTTATTCTATTTCGTCTCTGTAATTATTAATCTCACGGTATTCTAGCGGGGATTCTCCTCCTTCATTAGTCTTTAACTCTATGGATTATTTCTCTCCGGTCATGGTAGATACATACGTTTAACATATGATCTTGGCATCTTTGTGTTCACTTTTCATTTCTTTTTTATCTATCTGTTGGAGCTTACTTACTAGCTTAGACAGAAAATTTGAATCGGTTGCTAACTTAAGAATTAGAACAGTACTATTGAATGAATTGATGTAGAATGTCAGGCCCCACTTGCATACAACCTTGTCCATTCTTTCGCTATTTCCACGGCCTCAACTTCATTTGTCTTCCATTGTTTTGCAATGTTTTCAGAAATGTTCTCGGAAATGCCCCTGTAGATATTTAGATTCCAGTCCTCAATTGAGGGTGTGGATTCAAATACCACTCCTGACACTGCTTCTAGTTTTTGCAATGTTTTCAGAAAGAGGATCATCTGGATTTGGTGCACTCAACAGTGCTTGCATACTCAGTAAAACTGTCCGAATTTGCAGAGAATATCCAGGCATATGCGGCCAAGCTTATCAATATTTGGGTGGTAAATCTTTGTCAAAACAGACGCTAGTGTGCCATAGGATACTCTTGGTGAGAAATAACTCCAACTTGAAAACACTCCCTTCATATGGAGATTGAGAGACCGTGGTTTGCTGTTTGATCTGAGTTTGTTGTTCTGAGTTTGCACTAGACTTTGCGTGTCGACCTCTGAGTTGGGCTTATGGATTGGTTTGATGAAACGAGCTCGATGGTTGGGCTTTGGGGTTTGTTGTTGGTGCGCGCATGTTTGTGTGTTTGTGCGCGTAGTGCGTCTTTGGCCCTCGTGCACTCCTCGTCCATGTTACTTGGTGTTGTTTGGCGTATAACGGTGAGCTATGTGTTTTCTGTTTGTTTGGTGCTAACTCTCAGTGTTTTCCCTACGCGTGCTTGTGTGTTTACTGTTGGTTTGGTGCTAACTCTCGGTGTTTGCAGGGTTAAGCATTTGCGCTTTGCTAAAGAGAATAGCTTACATGCCAGAAGCCAACTTATTCGCAGGCAAAATAAGGTATTTTCACGCTTAAAATATATATATATTCTGCCGCGGCTCCGCATTTTGCATCTAATCGATTTCAGGAATTGCAATAACAGAAAGCACATCACATGTCTTCAATTTCTATAGCGATATATTACTCAAGTACTTGGATAAAATCAGTAGACTTACCAGCACTGTATTCCAAATTCCAATATACACATCCAAAATAAAATAAGGATGAATCTTTCCAAACAGATCAGTATAATAGTTTTATCACATACCATGCTTCCAGATAGAAGTAGATCCCTGGATGAAATCAGCTCCATTTCTTTCCAAAGATTCTTTAGGTCTGAGTTTTCTTCTTCTAAAAATGCTATCAAAATTCAATCCATCCTCATTGATCCTTAGATCGGATGTGAGATCTTCATGGATCTCGATTTCTTCTCTACCATTGGACATCTACCCAAGATAGGAATCGAGGGTTTAACATTTTCGGATGCTATTCTTGCATAGGGCGGAGTAGAGCTCGACTGAAAGGAGAGGAATTTGGTACTTTGTGTAGCACACTGTTCTTCTCGGCCTGGTCGATATGGGTAATCAAACCCAGTTTGTACGTGCATCATGATGTTTCTTCTTCTAAAATGCTATCAAAATTCAATCCATCCTCATTGATCCTTAGATCGGATATGAGATCTTCATGGATCTCGATTTCTTCTCTACCATTGGACATCTACCCAAGATAGGAATCGAGGGTTTAACATTTTTGGATGCTATTCTTGCATAGGGCGGAGTAGAGCTCGACTGAAAGGAGAGGAATTTGGTACTTTGTGTAGCACGTTGTTCTTCTCGGCCTGGTCGATATGGGTAATCAAACCCGGTTTGTACGTGCATCATGATGTTGAATGCATATATGAATTTAATCCTGAATAGTCTATAAGGAGTAAAATTTTATTTTATTTTATTTAAAAAAAAAAAAAAAATTTGAAAGGAAACCGTTGGTATTACTTTTTATAAAAGTTATATATGCAAAACCCAAAGTGCTGGAGGATTGCCTCTTCCGCCATATTCAAACACGAACAAGCATAAACAAATATATATATATACATAGATTTATGATCAATATTGATGATCAATTCTTATTTCATTTATATATATATATATATAATTAGATTTGTTAATATATTCATTTAATAGTGCATTTGGTTTGCAGGCGGGACTGGAGCTAGGGCTTGGAGTTGTTTGCAGGTTGAGCGGAGGCAATTTGGACTTGGAGTTTTGGCCCTTTTAGGCTTAGATTTCTAACCTATGGCTCTGATACCAGATGTAGTGACCGTCTTTTAATTTAAACTACCAGATAGTTAAAACAGGACAGTAAATTTGAAATTTACTAAATTTTTACTTAATCTAGCATATTGACTCCCATATTTCAATAAATAAAATAACAATTTACATAACAATTTGCATAATTTACATAACAATTTAAATACCTCACTCTGATGTTGTTTCTCCCTTCGCTTTAACCTATTCGCAGCAGCTTTCTCCTGAAGACACCCCAAAACCAGCCACCCTACCAACTAGTACGCCTAGCCCTAGGACATCTATGGACGTCCTAGCCCTCCGAGCCCAAAACCCCTCAGCCCCGGTGCACTGTAAATCCCACTGTCAACTAACTCTGTCCCAATGCTTCAAAAAAAATCCCTCTCCCGTCGAATGCAT
>SNQJ01S0088324.1:0-33500 GCA_010110895.2 Picea sitchensis
GGGTAGAATTCACTGACGTTTTGTAGTTTGAGGTAGTTGAGTGAGAACCTTTATTGTGGTTATATACCACATTTCTTAGCAATGAACATTCAGCTTCCAAAACTTGGATTTGCCATTTTTGTTGCACAAGAGTGTCCATGACCACTACGTTTTTGGAAATGCATTGATGTTCATTCTCATGTACCTTAGTTTTTAGTAAGAATATGGACATCCTATTATTTTTTATGAAGTCCTCACGCCCATGCAAAACTCTATGCATTTCCTAAATTTCCCTGCAATCCATATCCCAAATCTTCCACAAGTGCTCGAATAGAAAGTACACAATATACACCCAAAGGAACGATTCCATAAGGATGAGTTGGGCCTTTCCAAACAATAAGCACATCAAACACCCAACAAGTCAAAATGCTAGTCCAAAAGGGAAAATACACAATAGACATGAAATAACACAACATGCATATGAATGAAACAAACATAGAGTGGTTGCAGGCAACAAGTATGGGTGTCCCTCCCTGGAGTCATTCAAAACAGCCCCCCAACAAGAATCTAACTAGAATCAAATGGATGAGAAACTTGATACCCCTAATTCCAATGCTAAGAAACAAGAGCAACAGGCCAAAGCTAACAAATATCCAAACAAGCCTCGACATAGAGTGCCAAACCAGGATGGAACCACCATAGATTGATCCAAAACCACTGTAAAAACACCAAAGAATTCCAATAGAGTTCTAATAGGAGGGCTTACCCAAATTTCCAACAAATCTAGAGCCAATCGATACCAATTCTCCTTGTCAGACATCGCATCTTCCCTCTGAGCCATAATCTCACCTTTCTCTTGCATAATATCTCCACAATATCTCCACAATCTTCAAATGACCACAATACATTAAGGATGGCATGTGTGGGGGTGTCGTAAGGGTGATGCACATTTTATCTCACCTCCAATTAGTTATATTATGACGACTTTCTGTAAAAACACCAAAGAATTCCAATAGAGTTCTAATAGGAGGGCTTACCCAAATTTCCAACAAATCTAGAGCCAATCGATACCAATTCTCCTTGTCAGACATCGCATCTTCCCTCTGAGCCATAATCTCACCTTTCTCTTGCATAATATCTCCACAATATCTCCACAATCTTCAAATGACCACAATACATTAAGGATGGCATGTGTGGGGGTGTCGTAAGGGTGATGCACATTTTATCTCACCTCCAATTAGTTATATTATGACGACTTTTTTGAGTTGACATATGACGTCTAATAGGATTGAAATGTGGCACCATGCATAAACTAACATTGATTCTGAGCCTAAGGATAGCTTGGAGAGAAATTCCCTCATTTTTACTTAAGCTTCCCTCATTTAATCTTGAGGTCCTATTTACAAGGGTGTTTACTTAATAATTTAGTGCCCTTGGAACTTGGAAAAAGTTATATCCTTAAAATGGAGAGTCTCCTTTTTTATTCTAGCAATGAGGTATTGCCATCTTACTATCACAATATTTTCTATTTTACAGATTGATAATTATAGATGAATTCCAACAATCAACATTATCGCTTCCTGCCACATTTATGAGAGAGATAGAAGTCCTTGGAGGAGAACAAATTCATTTTCTTGATTGTCGTGACTATCCTTAGACCCCCATCTCATAAATTAAATTTTGTTTCCCTTAGATCAAAGATACCCCCACACACACACACACACACCTACCACCCCTTGGGTTTCCTTTCAACTTCCCCACCAAAGAAAGAGATTGCATTTTTCTTATACTGCCACTCTTTGAAATCTTCCTCTTTTAGTCTTATCTACCAATTAGGGTGATGAAATGGATGAAATATTATTTGTTTTGAATGAGAGACTCCTCCCACAAGGATATATGTTAACCACTCTTTCTCCTCATAATCAAGAAAATGTAGCAAATGACCTTTCATGCCCCAGATTTGGATGGCTTATGCCATAAGAACTCTTGCTTTTGTAGCAATTATCCTACGATTGACTAGTTTCGATTGAAATACGACTTTATTATAGGCCAAGCAAGCTTTCCAACAAATAATTTTTGGTAATTCTTATCGAGCTATCTTGAAAATGGGTTTGTTTATAAATGAACCCTTAAAACATTTAAACCAAAGGGTGAGCATATCTCTCCATGATTCTGGATCTCTCATCCTACGATTGATCCCTAAAAAAAAAACTACCACACCTACTTGGTAAAAATGAAATCAAGGAAAATATGGTGGTGGGATTCAACCT
This sequence comes from Picea sitchensis, assembly GCA_010110895.2. Classification (NCBI taxonomy): domain Eukaryota; kingdom Viridiplantae; phylum Streptophyta; class Pinopsida; order Pinales; family Pinaceae; genus Picea; species Picea sitchensis. The sequence goes on from SNQJ01S0088324.1 coordinate 2,250, forward strand.
CTGAGTGGCACAATGTATCAGATGGCCTCAGATTCCCATTTTTGAAGATTTTGTAGTAAGAAGCTTGCCATGGACCATTACCCAACAAAAAAGTGCTAATCTTGGGTAGACCATTGTTGTACCAAAATTGTTTTCATAATTGTATTGTCGGGGGAGAGGTAGAGACATAATTTGAGCTTGGTATCCAACTTTGATAGAGCAATCTGATTGACCCCAGCCTCTTTATTAGGAACTGAAATATCAAATGGAGCACATCCTTTGAGAGAGACTAGAAGATTTGGGACTAAGTGGGATATGATAGTTGGACGTGAAAAGGAGGACCAACCATTCCAATGATCATTGTCTACTGACTAGGATGAGATGTCAAATATGGAGTGAATACCTTGGCTTCCCATCTAGTCTTTCACAGGAAGGAGTTAATGCTTGAGTTCTGGAAGAGGATTCCCCATAAAACTATCCTTCCAAATATTAGTTATTTTACCATTACTTGGCACCCATGTGAGTTTAGATTGGATTAACGATGCCTTAGATCTTATAATTTCCAGATATGGGACCCCTTCTTGCTCTCCAATGGGCTATCTGGACATCACTTCCAATTCCCTTGAAAGTAATGTTTGAGGAGGGATTTCTTCCACCATTCCAACTTACGAGAAATCAGTCTCCACAATATATTTTCTCCCAAAGCCATATTTATAATTGTAGGGTCTTTGATGCTTAGGTTACCTCTATATTTGGGGGATGTAACAATGTTCCAACTTACCAAATGACACATTTTTTGGCTTGATTCCTAGGAATTCTATGGATTACTTTTAAACCACAGACATTTCTGATTGGGATAACATGGTCGAGCATTGGTAAATCAAGATGGAAAAAAACACATATTTTATAAGAACAATCTTTCTTATTGTGTTCAACCACTATGATCCCCATTTGCTAAATTTAGTCTTAATCTTTCATGCCTTGCCAAACTCGAAAGCAAAGAGATTACTGAAGTGAGATTTCAATATTCCAAGATATTTAAAGGAGGGCCCAAGATCCCTATAGGGGAATCGATTGTTGGCACCCAAAGTTTTGGTATTAAGATCACTGCAGTGCACAGTAAACGGTTGTGTGTGTACTCATTCCAGCCACATTCTGACACCTACAAGCAGAAGTGAGGATCTAAAAGAAGTGTGCTCTAGTCCCAGCTTTCAAGTTTTGTTAATGCACACTAAAGATCAATCCTGCTAGTGTGTTCCCAAAAGAGTTTTTTATGCACACTAGAAATCAAGAAGACACACGCCAGAATAAAGAAAGGAATCATCAGGAAATATCCCAAAAATATTATTGCCAACAACACAAGGGACTATGGAGCCGACATAAGATGAGATGGAAATATAATTAAGATTTCCTCGTCTCCATAAGGCTACGTGCACTGTAGGCAGGTTCCACAAGCATGTGATGCAATTTTTTCAGTAGAGCTAGTGGAGCAGAATTGCTAGAGACATATCTCCAGAGCCGAGAAGGATACAAAGGGAAGCAAGGATGACAAAGAAAAGGTTGTTGTTGTTTCCAAGTTGATTTCACTGGGTCCTTGTTGTTGACGAGCTCGCTTTAAGTCTTTGTAGTGTTGTAATGTTGTAATGTTGTAATGCTTATGAATATAAATATGAGTCTGTCATATGTCTAAGCTCTTTGTAAGGGTGTGAATGGCTCAAATGTATTGTAAATCTAGGGAATTATCTAAAGAGAACATGAGACTATGTTGTTGTCAAGTATGTTTTTATAATGTATGGTTCAGCTCGGATGGAATTAGAGGATAATAAAACTCAGTGGATTCGATCTATCATGTGTTAATACTCATGTGGTATGTGATATGTGTGCATTATTTTCATATGAATAATAGTAATTTGTTAGCTATGGAATGTATGAATATCAACCCAGATGGATCTTTGAGTACAACTGCATCCCCACATACAAGACCAAATGGTTTATGTGATCCCCATAGTGTCTCGATGAGACTTTCTTCAACCTTTGTTGAGGATTGATATGTTGATGTTTTGGGGTTTTGTTGGTCAACTCGGATGAACCATGGATCTTAACCCCCCCAGCATTAAGTATAGATGCCATAAAGCAAACCACTCCAACAAATGGTTCTATTGTTGAGACCTAGAAGTATTGTATTGAATGATGAAAGCAAAGAATGAGGTGGTAACCATCTCGAGAATAAATTCAACATCGTCTGACTGGAAAGGAGCAAGAGTTTGGTTAGCGAGAAACTCAAGGTCTGAGAGTAAATGTGAAGTGATGGAAAGGTAAGTACATCTACAATGATATGCATGAGATTTTCTTTGTCAAATTTCCTTGTCTATTACATGAATGGTTGAAAAGGAAAACCGCCACCATTACCGCTCTTTCTCAAGACCACTAGAGTCGATAGTTTGGTATCAAGTCACACTTGATAGGTTGAAGGTGTTGGACAACAAGTGGGCTCGATCCATTGATTTTTGGTTTTCTTGGGTGAAGGAAGGTTATATCATTGAATTTGTTGTGGAGTAAAATTATTCTTTCAATGAGGCCAGAAAGTTCTGCGAGCATCCTTAGAAACACACATGCTAGAAGAAACCTTGTGGCACTTTGATAAAGATGTTCGTTCATGGAGAAAAGATGGATCCCCGATGATGGTTGAGCAACCCCTAACATTGGTGGGCTGCAAAGATGGGGAAAAATGAGGAAGGATATGGATCCATTAAGGAGGACCAAAAGTTGTTGAGATGAGGTGAGGAAAGGGCCGGACCCGTGAGGAGCAAAGGAGAGAAAGAGCTGAAAGATACACAATAAGAGTTTTGAGCCGAGAAGGAAGCGGCCAGATGAGTGGAAGGAAGGTAGCTAGAGCCATGCGACAAGGAGATGGTCCCAAGATAAAGAGAAAGGAGATCACACTAGGAGGAAGTACGAGAGAGAGTGTTGAAGTCAAAGACGAAAGCACACAAATAATGAGGATAGGCCTACGAAGAGGCACGATATTGAGAGTAGGGTGTCTAGTGGGAATACCACAGTAGTAGTAGTAGCAACAATAGTAGTAGTAGGGGAGGAGAGTAACAAACATTCCCATCATTGTCTACGCGAAGAGGGGCCTTGGTAGAGATGAAGTCCAAACGCTGGTTGTTGTAGAGTATCACAACCCGTGTAGAGAGATGAGCTATAGTGATAGGTAGGAGGGTCTCCTAATGGTGGGGAGAAGAAGTGGCACAATAGATGGTCTCTGCGTGACGTTAGAAAATCTATGGTCACCCTGGCCGACAAATGTTAAAGAAGACACTGCATTCTTTGAACCGAACCACCTTGGCGCATTTGGTAACTAAGAAAGAATGATAGTGAGGTGATTGGAATAAGAGAAAGAGTAGAAGGACATAGAAGAGAAGAGGTGAGGAAAAGAGGTTGGAAGTTAGTGCTACCACCAAAGAGAGTATTAAGGTTGAGAACCCCGAAGACCCAACAATCAAATCGAGGAGTTAGTCTGGTTAAAGATGCGTGGTAAAATAAGGATATACCTGATTCGTGACCTGAATGGTAAGGATGATGCAACATTGGCGTGATATGGTCTCCTCGGCGAACGCAAAACGAAATATCAACATTGTGCGCTTGGAGACCATGTTCGTGATGTGGTGCCTCGACGCAGGCGCATGAAGTACAAGGCCACTACGACAGACCCGACAAGCGGTATTCTTGGAATAAAGATCAATCGAGACCGCTTTGGCGAGTCTCAAAACCTAAGTCATAGTCTTAGTGTATTACATAAATCAAGGAGATTAAGTAGAAATAAGGAGAAACCATGTGGGACTATGACCAATGGTTCAAGATTTTGTTGGATAGGTTTTATTATTCCAGCCTGTGACGTGCAACACAGAGAATGGTTCAATGTGGGGCTACTCCCCCATATATCTAAGTACCTCACCAATAGAAGTGCACAAACTCGCTGTGGGTCATGGAGATTGCAATGCGCTTTGAGGCTACAACAAGAGGGGTAGAGACACTAGCATGATTAGCATAGGTGCAGTCGCAATTGGCTAATCTGATGATGTAGTTGCAAGATATGGCAAAGACAAAATTCGTTTGTGAGCACATATGATGTACCACATGTCGATCTAAGGGGAATCATAGGGATGAGTGCCCTATGCTTGGAAACTTTGTGGCAACGAGAGCACTAAGTCTATTTCCAACTAGGCCTCAAATGGAATGGTGCACGATTTGCAGACAATGAGGCCATGTACCAACCCAATGCCTAACTTTGGAGAAGTATCAAAAGACGCACCATACTTTGTTCTCGTGGAATTTTGGTAAGTCCATGGGACATGCGATGTCAACAATCGGCTTCGGCCACTCTAGCTGGGATGCAAGACAATACCCATGCATTATGGGAAACAAGAAGAATGGAAGGGTGGCGGATCGTGGTGTTGTCGAGAGAGGTGGATTCAAGGAGGTTCTCGTGGTGAATATGGGCACTACGAGGACGAGGAAGTGGGGATAGGAGGCGCATCCTCCAATTCTGCTCTTCAACAATTATGGATAGATTGGTCACGTATCAAGGGTTTTTACCAAACCACGTGTGCATATTTTATAGCCCTATATACCAGCAGAGGATTGTCCCTATTTAGTGAAAAAGTGGGAAGAAACAAAAACACATTGCAACATGGTGCATGTCAAAATAAGAAGAAGGATGCGGAGGTTGATGTTCGGGTTATAACTCGAGGAGGAGGAGCGAAGACAGGAAGGGACTTTGAGCAGCTAAGAGCTTAGGTCAAAGTCGGAGGGTAAGATCGAAGGCGACAAACTCTCCTAAGTTTAATGTATCCCAGCAAAAGCATATTTTGCACAACATGTAGAGAGCCTTGAAAGAAGAAAGAGAGTGTGAAGAGTTGTAGCACACGACACAAAGATCACTAATAAGGACCTTAGACTGGTGGATGAAGTGCGATTACTACGTAGATTGCTCGAGGAGGCTTGGATTCATGAAGAAGTCCAACGTGTGACACAAAGGTCGCTGGAAGAGGCTCGCATCCTGTTACAAATTATTTTGGTCACTCGTTGATGTCTACAAGCATGTATTCAACATCTCAAAAGGATCTTTCCCTTGTGAAAAGTAACTGGTTTCCTTCTCTACAAAGCTTTTTTTATAAGGACATCGCAAAAGCGTAGTATTATACAAAGGCGTAAAATGTTGATTTCCTCACAGCTTCTAAACCTAGCTCAAGGGGTTTCCTCGAAGTCGCTATATAGACAAGGTGTATGACGCTCTAAACGAAAAAGGAAGAAGTTCACGAAGTTTATAGAAGAAGAATCTTCTATAATGTGAGGTAGCATCCATATGGTTTGGATCCTACTAGATTCTCTGATTTGGTAGGATCATCTGATCTTCATGAACCATCTCTTTCCTATAATGTGACCCTCATGGAAAAGGTTAAGCATTAAGGAATAAAGAGAAAGTAAGGAATGAACTAAGGTTGAATAGGTTGTGAATTATGTGAGGAACTCTACTCCATATGATTGAGGGCTTCATCTCAATCCATCAAGTTATTGTAGATCATCTTCATGCAAGCTTAGAGAAAGTGTGTGTTGTCAAGATAAGGTACAATCAATGGATCTAGCTTAATATCAAGGCCATATTTGGTTGTATCTTCCACTTTCTCTTAATATAATGCAGTGGGTATTGCTTCTTCCCCATAAAATCACTCTCATTTTCTTACATGGCTCCTTGATCACATGTATAAGTCTTCGTTGAATATAGTATTATTGCTTGAACTTTGGTTGGTTTGTGTTCCATCACAGGATCATTAGCACAAGAGCACGGAGCTACAGTGACAACAAAGACATAAGGAAGTGATATTCAAAGGTATGGTACTCATCCTTTATTTGATGGTAGATTCAATTATTAGATCTTAGGGAAAGCACCATGTCCCTGCCTTTGTTTTGTTCTAGATCTAGGTGGATCTAGGAGATCGGTTAGTGTCTTCATTTAACATATCCAATAAGAAATTCAGAATTAGGACAATGACCGCTTTTTTATTTTTTGTTGTCCATTTGTCTTTAGCCTATATTTTTTCATTTTCTTCGGGCCTCGAAATCGTAAGGATCAATCCACTCTTATCATCCCTTAAAAGTTTCCTGCAATTTATTCTTACCCTTTCCAATTTTCTGTGTTTCACATTTCCATTAATCGCACTCTATATGTCACCTGTGGAAACTTTAGATTGTCTCACCGACTGGCGAGGGCCATAACTTTTCAAGACCTACCCATTTCTAGCCTACTAAACTGCAGGTAATTTCCACACTCAGAATTCCATCGCTGATCTATGATTTGCGGTTCATTGTTACACACACATTATTTTGTCATCCCTATGACCGCTAACATGTAAACATGTTTTGTAGTCTTCGAGGTCAGTGGACCGAGTTCCTAAAGAGAGAAGTGATAAGAACTTCTCCTGAGAAAAAGAAGTTGCATTTTCCTTTATGAAACCCCTATTAAAGAGGATACAGGTAAGTTGCTATATAGCAAGCAAAGCAGAATGTCTGATTCTCATAGTTTGCACCATAGTTGGGTTGTGAGGTTCTGTGTTGCTCTATAAGCGTGGTGCAGAATTTCATATGTGGGAAAACGAGCATCTTCTCGATGTGCTTCCTAGGAGAAACTTCCATGGTGGTGGCATAATGCACGGTTTGGGTCTTACTCGCCTTCATGATTTATTGGGATCATCTTAAACTCCTCACCTTATCCTCTACATCTTATAAAAGGAGAGGAGCTCTACTGGAGAAAGTTAGTTGTTTTTGTATTTTGGGATTATTAGCTTCATAGAGTGGCTTTGAGATTTGTTTCTTGTCAAGATGATTGTGAGTAGCTATCAAATCATGGTCTCTTTAATCCTGAGCAAGAAGTGTGTGGGGGAACGGCGATAATAAAGGGACCCCACGACATCAAGGCCATGGTTGTAATCTCTTCACATTTAATATGACAGTACGTGTATTAAGGATTATTTCCTATAAAGTTGGTTGTGTTTTATTGTATGATTCCCTTGATCACATACATAGGTTTATATTGAGTTTATGTTATTACTATCACTTTTATTGGTTATGTTCTTTTGCAAAAGTTCATCATTGTATGAGCTTTGGAATGGAGTTAGGATGGCGATGGCTAGAGGAAGGAGAAAATGAAATGTAAGATGTCGCCTATCCCACTTCTTAGTTAGTAAATTCAATATTTTAAAACTTCTAGCGGAGCCATGTTCTAGTGTTTTGTTCTAGATCTAGGTGATCTAGGGATCGCTAGTGTCCGCACCTAACCATTTATCCGATAAAAAATTACGCACTACATTGTAGAACCAGATTACTTAGTTATTCTAGTTTCCCTCGCTTTGATTGCTTGAGTTATGGTCTCTGATTCTATGGGAGATCCATCCGCACTGATCTCAAAAGTTCACTCAAAATTTTGTCCTTTTTCCAAATTTTTCTTGATTACAAACCTTTCACTATACCTCAGGGTCTCAAGTAAGAATCATTGGTGTTCACACCCTACTGTTTAGTTCAGTGAGAACTTCTTTCATTCTTCTTGTGTCTAGCCTGTGATAATCCTTAATTCTCTCACTGTAATATACTACTAGGCTACGAAATCATTTGTAAAGGTTTTGGATTAGGTCTTCCTTTGATGCCTAGTACTGTTTCAATTTAGATTGAATTTTTTGGAGCTTATATTGATCTTTTTATAGTCTGCTTGACATTCTTGAGTTGCTTTTTAGCCATCTTTTGCTTTGTTTGGTTTCTAAGGATTAGTCTCTTTTGCTTTGAGTGTCTTCACTACAAAGTGTGTGTTTTCTAGAATTGCTTAAGGAAAGACGACTTTTTGAATACTAATTTTAAAAGAAAACTCTTTAGTTTGGGTTTCTTTGTTTTAAGAAAGTCACGGTTGTTTTTAGTGAAATTTTGAAACAAAAAAGATTTTAATTTCTTGCTTTACATTGATTAAATCCCTTTGCATTTGAAGTGAAGGAAGTGACTTTTGGCATTTTTTATCTTAAATTATGAAAATTTTTTTTTTTTTTGGGGGGGGGGGGCATTAATTGTGTATTGGTGTACAGTCACTTTTGCTCATTTCTTGAGAATATTGATATTGATGAGTTTTTGGTGATTTTGGGACATTGTGCATCTAGGAATGATAAGTTAGTTCTTCGTAGCATAGATTTCATCGAAATGAAAAGATTGCATCTTCATCTCTTTGCATAACTCGAAAGTCAAACAATCATATTGTCCACACCATTTTCCCTTTGAGTAACAACAACCATAAAATAAAAGCTATAAAAAATTGATTAGACATTTTTATCTTTCTATAGCAAACCTACATTAGATTAGTCGTAGGGCTTTGGAATAGGGTGTGAAAGATAACTTCTTTCCAAAGCTGCAAAACAAACATAGTATCTTGTGATAGGAAGAGTTAAATCCACTTACTACATTTTATCCCTGGAAGCCCTTCTAACACAGGGGTCAATCACAAGGTCGCATTAAGACCAAGTGTGCTACTCACCCCTCTGCTATGTTGGTCTTGGTGTAGAGATTTCGCGCCAGACATGGGGGTTTCCGCTTCTGAAGGTATACCCAATAATGATGAGAGGAAGCCTTCGTTGATTTTCAAAGCCAGATACTACACCTTTGCTGCGGATCAAACCGGGCTTCCATCATTTCTCCCGGCATAGTTGTAGTGATTTTCGGTAACCTTAGTGGCCTATCTCTTTAGGGTCTCAATAAGGTGACTATGGAGGGCAAGTCTTCACTCGGCATCTATAGAATCGACGCTTTACAAAATCACTCACGCTCCTTGGAGGGTATACCCACTTATTATGTGGAGCTTGAACCAAGGTAAGTCTCAAGGGCGGTCAAGCCAATGTAACTTTTCCACCCACACTATCTCATCTCCTTCTTACATTGTTCCCAAGACGCTAATTTCATCATCACCAACTAGTGTGCTTCATTGTGAGAAGGTTTTGTTTGCTTGCTTGCTTACCATATTTATAGCCTGTGTTGTTTGTTCTCCCGTGGACTCTAGATTGATATTTACAAATGGCGTCAGCCTCTGTAATGACCAATGAGGGAACTCCTTTTCTATGGGAACCTTTTTGTTTTTCCTTCTTATGAAACATTGGTCCTCACATCGCGCATTGAGCCTTCTAGGTCTCACTATGGGATTGTTGGTGTGGTTGTTTTCCCCTCAAGTAATCCCGGACGCTAGTGCTTCCTTATAGCACTTCTTCCCAAGAGCATCAACCTCATGTTGATCCTTCACCTTCTTCACTAGTAAGGTCTTCTCCCTTCTTCACTTGCAAGGTCACTACTTCTTCGTCTTCTTCATCGAGTGAAAGTTCTGAAACTAGTAAACCCAAGCAATAAGAAGAAAGAAAGAAGAAAGATAAACAAGGGTCAAAACCTCTCAACCACCAAACATGTTGGAAAAAACAACCAAAGCATCAAGAATGTATGGGAGGTTGATGATGTCAAGATCACCCAAACAACTCGGAAACCCAAGTACCCTTGGCACTTGTAAAAGTAGCCATCTTCTTAAGGATTTCCTCGGTCTATCCATACAGGAAGCTATTGGTTCACATTATCCTCAGCTTTAACCCATGTTAGTCGCTTTAATGGAATAGATGTTGACGACTTCCCACACTAGTCAGCGATATATAGTTGGGAAGAAATAAAAGTAGGCTTGCCACGTAGGGCGTTATGCAAAGGGTGTCATCTAACATCTAACTCATCTTTTTCCCTCATATGGTTAGAAGCCTCTAAATCTCGAAGACATGATTGTTCTTTACAACCCAACTTCCAAATTTATCGTAAGCTTTCAACCCACTGTAGTTGATGGAGGATCAATTCTGCCTCTCAGCCTACCGCATCCCATTGATCATGTCATCAATCTCATGACGCCCTTAATTGAACCGGGCTGATTGTAAAGTGGTCGATCCGATCCCATTCTCAATCGATCCCACTCTCCCACTAGAAAGTGTTACTTTAAAGTGGCTCATCCGATCCTATCCTGCTGATCCCACTATCCCAGTAGGAGATCGAACTCAAGAGTGTCGATCATATTCCGCCGATCCCCACTCTCCCCTTGAGAGTGTAATCCAAGTGGTCGATCCGATCTCGGCCATCGCCGCCCTTCCTACTCTCCCACCGAGAGAAACCCGGATATTGCCCATGTTTTTCGCTACATATATCTTCGCCGTGGTTCGTGGTATTCTACCCTTCCTGTGAAAAACCCTCCAAGTAATGAGGCCATCCCTTTTTAATGGGGTGCGCTAACTAGACCTCAACTTCCCTCTCACATTCCTCCTCCCTTTTCCATATTGCTGTAAAGCATGTGTTTGTGGTCGGACGCTCCTAATAATCGAGCAGATGAAAGTGCATATGTTAGTATTTTGTCCCTCTTTTGTTTGGCAAGCTTTGGGTTGTCCTTCCCTTGCAAGGCCTACATGCAGAATTTGTTAGCTTTAATAGAAGAACTAGTCAACCTTTTAGGGACCCTTCCTCGCCTCAGAATTTGGGAGGGAAAACTATCTTCATTGATGTCATGGTAGTCCAAGACCCTGGATTTTCACTCCTACGAGATTATGCATATGCCATGAAATCTATTGTGTCTACTCTTTTCAGATATCTTCCCTCGATGGATGAGTTGTGACTCATTGATCAACTTTCATTCTGGCTGACCGAATCGGGATTTCTCACTTCCTAAATGGTTCTTATATGTAGACGCCAGCTGTGTCATCACGATGTGGGCGCTTATCGCCCATGGCTTCAAACTTCGATGACTTAGGATCCAAAGAGTTGACATGGTGTTATCTTCATAGGGTTGTTAGAGCTCCATCTCTTTACTCCCATCGTGAATCTCTATTACGGTGGTGTCCTTCTAGAATGTGTTTCTTCCTTCCGACACCCTCTTGGAAGCCATGACCGGGCTTTGTCCCTTAACATGGTGTCATCCCGGAGCATTGTCCTCTTGGAATCCATTATCGCAAGAGACTCGAGATAGTTTTTGTGTCTCCCAGGAACCCTCGCTAAAAAATGAAACAAAGGTCTTTTGAGCATGGTTTTCTCGATTTCCAGCCTAAAATGAAACCACTTACGACGATATTTTTTTTTCGCCTGTGGCAACCTTGTTAAAAATGAAACGAGGTTACGAGCATAGTTCTTGTTTCTATGTCAAGCCTGTTAAAAAATGAAATGGGCCCCTCTCTATTTGAGTCGTCCTTCGTTTGAAGTTTCATTTCATTCTTCTTGGTACTGGATGAAATGAAGCTTGGGGGTACATTTTTAGCCCGACTTCATGTTGAAGTAGAGCCGCCAATTTCTTAAGTTGGGGGCTAAATACCAACCATCCATGTGTATGCTTGTAAAGTCCAAGCATAGTTTTCTATGGCTAAAGCTTGTGTAAAAATGAAACCTCTTATCTCAAGCATAGTTTCCTGGTTCAAGCTTGTAAAAATGAAACCAGTCCAAGCATACTCTCCTCGGTTCATTGTGTAAAAATGAAACCGTGTCCAAGCATAGTTTTGTTTTGTTTTAAAGCCATGGAAATGAAAACAATCACGAGTTAGTCTTTGTTCTTTCTCATGCTCGTAATACATGAGAATAAGTTACCAAGTTAGTCTTTGTTCTTTCTCGCGGCTCAGAATACTTGAGAATGAAACCGGTATACTTATCACTTTTTCAGACTGTAAGGTTATACTAAAAAAGGAAACCCCTGAAGTCTCCTTTTTACCTCGCATGAAAAGATTGTTGGAGAGCGATTTTGTTCTTTTCACTGCTAAAGTATTTGAAGAAAAACGCTGGATAGTTTATCTCTTTTCTGCCTCATCCGACTACTTTACTAAAAAGGAACTGAGAGAGTTCTCTTTAAGTGTTTTTAGACTCTATAAACATGAAAAACCCATGCGTTTCCTTTCTTTGGACTCATAAACAAACATTTGCCCCACGGGACCCAACCACCTTCTAGGGTTCGTTAAACATACCCCAGGGGACTGTCCATGATGATCCTACATTACAAGCATATGTTATCCTCCCCTGCTTGCGTAAAATAGGTACCCACCAAAAATGGTGGGAGAAAAAATTGGGGTTAGAAATATGTCTAAACTTGTATTCCGTGGAAGAGTCACTTTTGAACACATGACACGCCACTCACCTCGTCTAGGTTGGAAAATCCACTTGTCTCTTGATCATACTCCTTTATAAGATTACAAATCGGCCCGTGCGGATCCATGTTGCCGAAGCCGGTTCCCAAGACAGCTTGTTAAAGTCGCCAATATGTTCAAAAGATGTCCAACCCGGTGCTTTCCTTTATTAAGGGCTTCGGCCATTTCTCGCAATCCCAAAGCCTTTCATTGTAATTGGCCATCCCTGAGTAAGTCATGAATCACTTGTTACTCGATCTACTTCAAATCTTGTTACCCATTTTGTGTCATTGATGGGGATACATTAAGGACCTCCCGTGACGAGTCTTTTTCCCTATCGACTTCTGTCATTAATATCCAAGAATTAGACTTCTTAGAAACTAATTGTACCTTTGAACTTGCATGCCTAAATGGCAGGCCTTCGCCGACAATAGGTTTTCATTATTGACCTCTGATCGGAGGATTCCACAAATGTTCAACTTCAAATCATTAATTCGTGATTCGCTGGATTTACTAGGGTACCTTGGGAGTCCTTCACATTAATGGTGATTTCCCTCAAGACTTGTTGCCAATCTGGGCTTCGTCATTGACCTAATCAAGTGGTTTCACCATGTTCGACTCCAACACATATATTCTCCCTCATGGATTCAAGTTGCATTGGAGTATATTTAGTTTGTAATGTTGTGTATAGATCCACATTGTATGTCCTCTGCATATGTTCAAATTTGTCTTTAACACATATATCCACAAGGTATTTTTGGTGGCTATGTTCACAGATTTTGAGTCATAATGGCATGGATCCATAGTGTAGCGTTTGTGGCTATGACCGCTTCCACTTTGACATGGATCTTCGTGACATGCTCACATTTATGCTCGAGTCATTTGTGGCTCCTCGGTGCATGGGAATGCCTACCTCAGTTGATGATATATATTATTGTACTCAGATTTTGTTTGTTGGCGTGTTTTCAATCGGACTGCTCCTTGTTCTCATTACTGACAAAGTATTTCGGCCATCACTGCTCTAACTTCTTTACACTTTTGGCTTTATTATGACATTATTGCCATCCCTATGACTGCTAATGATGTAAACATGTTCTGTGAAGTCTTCATAGGGGTCAGTGGCCCGAGTTCCGGAAGAAAGAAGGGAGAAGAACTTTTCCCCGAGAAAAGAAGTTGCATTTTCCCTTTGGCAAACCCTAATAAAGAGGATGTTCGTTGGTTGCTATATAGGCAAGGTGCCAGAATGCCTCGATTCTCGCAAGCTCGCACCATAGTCGGGTTGTAGGAGTTCGTGTTTCTATGCTGTGTGAGAATGATCATATGTGGGAAAAAACAAGCATCTTCTCGATGCTTCTAGAAGGAGAAACTTCCATGGTGAGGTAAGGTGGCATCCAATGGTTTGGATCTTACTCGCCATGATTTAGTGGGATCATCCTAACCTCCTCACCTTATTATCTCCACCTTATAAAGAGAGAGGAGCTCTCATGGAGAAAGTTAGCTGTTTTTGGCTTGGGATTGTTAGCTTGGTTAGAGTGGCTTTGGATTTTCTCCGTCAAGATAGATTGTGAGTAGCTAATCGCATCCCATGGTCCGTATCCTTGGAGCAAGAAGTGTGGGGAACAAAGGATAGACCTTACAACATCAGCCATGCTTGTAATCCCTCTTCACATTTAATATGATACAAGAATATGATTCTTTCCTATAAATCTTGTTGTGTTTTATTGTATGATTCCTTGACCACACACATAGGTTTATATTGAGTTTATGCTATTTACTATCAATTTCTATTACTGTGTTGCGTTCTTTTGCAGGTTCATCATTGTATGAGCATTGGAACAGAGCTAGGATGGCGATGGCGAGAGGAAGCGGCGTTTAAACGGTATGTCACCTATCCCTCTTTAGTTAGTAAATTCAATATTTAAAACTTAAGGAAAGCGACATGTTCTGGTGTGTTTTGTTCTAGATCTAGGTGGATCTAGGGAGATCAGTTAGTGTCTGCACCTACCGATTTATCCGATAACATCTGTAAAAAAAAAAATCGGATTGGGTATTGATTGTCTTTTGATGCCCAGTTTTGCCTTAATCACCCGGGGGGAACTTTTGAGGTCGGTATTTGATTGGTTGCTAAATTTAAAACTTCCTTTTTGATTGATTTTCAAAGATTGCAAACGCTTCATTATCATTTTGTAAGTTTTTTGCTTCTTGATTTTATAAACAAGGATATAATCTCTAATCGTAGATCTGGGTGCTTGATTGATTAAAAGTCTTTCGTCTAAGTGAAGTTTTGTATTATTTTACATTTTTTGGATTGCTTGTTGATTTGAATGCTATTGCTTGTTTGCATTTGATAAACACTTTCTTGTCATCTTTGTTTTGTATCTTCATTGAAAGTTTGATTTGGGTTTATGTTGAGTGTATATATTTGTTTTGGTTACATTTCCTTTCTTTAGTATACATCAGATCTGGTTCCAGAAAGGAAAATTAAAGTCATTCATTCTTTTTAAGTAATCATTCATAAAAAATATTTGCATTCAAAATTGAAAGAGAACGAATTGAGAAATTTCATTGCTTATGATTGTTTGGAATCGTAGTTCATTCGAGAAAAGAAATTATATTTCGTAGATTTCGTGTTTCCGGAAATATATCTTCTCCCTATTATAGATAGAATTCATTGAACGAAAGATTGCATCATTCATATCTATTTGCATATTATTGGGTCAAGGTCTCTCACAACATCGGTTTCATCTCCATCTCCCTCTTGTGTAAACAACAGCCTCTAAAAAACATTGTGTAATTTAAAAATTTACTTAGTAGCTTTTATTTTCTAGGGATCTTTTACACCAACATTAGTTAGGCTAGGGCTTTGGGATAGGCTGTGAGACACACTCTCCAAAGCACAAAAAACACAGTAGCATTTTGTGATAGGGAGTGTTCAAATCCATTTGCAACGTTTTGTCCTGGAAGCCCTTCTCACACGAGGGTCAAACCTGAGGTCGCATTGATACTGGAAAAGTTACTCATCCTGCTTTTTTGGTCTCGGTGTAGAGATTACACGTATTATGGGGGTCGCTTGAAGGTATACCCACAATGATGAATGGAAGCCTCTCAAGTTGATTTCGTGATAGATATCCTGCCTTTGCACGTGGATCAGACTGTCGACTATTTCCCTAGGCATCATTGTTGTTCTTGGTAGCCTTAGTTGCCTATCATTTTAAGGTCTTACACGAGGTGACTGTGGAGGAGCAAGTCTTCACGGTACCTGGATTCGACGTTGGTCAGACTCACTCTAGCTCCTTGGAGGGTATACCGACGATTATGTGTGGGAGCTTACACCAGGGTGTAAGTCTGTTAAGCAGGTCGTCAACGTAACTTTTCCACCCGCTTTATCCTATCTCCTTCTTGTCTTGACTTCATGACGTTGGATTTCATCACCAACTAGTGACTTCGAAAGAAGAAGGTTTGTTTGTTTGGTTTGATTCCTACATTTTATTAGCGAGTGTTGTTTGTTTTCGTAGTTGGCCATAGATGTTTTGAGTAAAATATTTAGCTTAGACAACATCGACCCTCCACGTCGTTCATGTAGGGTCCAGGGACTTCCTCCCAAAAATATGGAGTATTACCTCCCTCTACCCCCTCAGCCATCGGAGGGCTCTCCTCAACAGAGTGAGGTCCAAGACACTGTAACTTCACAAGAGAAAGGTTTTTCCTCTTTAGAATGTTTATGAATTGTTTTTTATTCTCTAGAGGCTTTCCGCATTCCTCCTGGATATGAGAGACATATTCTCCAGCTCAATTCATCCGAAGAACTTGTTGTTGACACTTCTGGAATACCGACCAGACCCCATTCAAGCCCTAGAGTAGGGGATCCTCTTTGGAATACCGACATATTTAGAAGCTCGCCTCGCACAGTTGGGGACCTTTAGGGCTCAGGGGCAGGTGTTGATATACCTGTCGTATCACAAATACCCAAAGTTTCTGCTACCTACACGATGCCACCAAACCATTTTTCTAGTGCAACCAGCCATACCACCGTCATTCCAAACACACAGTCTGTTGGTCCTAACTCGACTTTTTCTCTCCAGATGACCCATTCTACTATGGTCCCACATGTTACGACCATTCTTATCGAGAATTTGGTGGTTGGCCAAGCTCCCATTGGTACACCACTCTCGTCTATACCTATTGCATCACTTCCTCCTGGGTATCGTGCTTTGAATCCTTCCACTGCAATCCCTACCCAAGTTCCATTCAGAGTTTCTGGACTTTTTGTTCCACCTGGGTACAATGTTACTGTCGGTTTTGTTCCTACACCATCCCAGGTCCTCTCCGGAGGGTATTATCCACCTTTTCCCAGGGGATCTGGCCCTAGTGGCTCTAATCCAATTGGAAGCACCCATCATTCGTTCACTTCTGGTTACCAAATTCCCATTGGAGGGAAATCTAACATTGGGGGGTATCCTTCAGTTGGAGGACAACCTCAGATTGGACTCTATAACCCATTGTATGGAAAAAAAACACAACTGGACCACTAGCCCACCTTTATAATCCCCTTGCCCAAGGAAATCCATAATCATCTGGGGGGCAACAGCCTCAAAGCAACCCTTTTATACCCCCTCACTCAGGTTAGCCATATTTGGGTTCTTTGGGTTTTACTTGGGGTCCACACGTTCAGTCTAGTGTCCCTTTTCAAGGGAACATTTCCAACCAACCCAACCCTATGGGCTACATGCCTCCACATCTTCGGCAGAATCTATCAAGACACTCCCCGTACATGTAGACTGCTTACAGTCCTATTGGTATACCGACGGGACTTCCTCCCCAAAGTCACCAGTACCCTCAAGTGAATAGACAACTTACTTTTCTAGCCACTTTGGATCTACCCAAGTTGTCTAGAATCTTGAATGATCCTATCTGACCTTCTCCCCATTGGCCCGTCATACCAGCCAAACTACCATTCGACATTCCCAAATTTGATGGTAAACTAGGAGAACACCCAAACAACCATGTCATGACTTTTCACCTTTGGTGCTCGTCACACCCCTTGATGGATGACTCCATTCAGTTACGTCTCTTTCAATGAACTCTCACAGGTTCAGCTAAAAAGTGGTATATAGAATTACCATGAGGTTTCTTTAATGACTTCAAAACCCTTGTCATGTCTTTTCTCACACATTATCAATTGTCTATCCACTATGAGACAAGAACCAAGATTTTGAGTTCCTTTAAGCAATCTTCAGCAACTCATATTTTCGATCACATCCATGAGTGGAGATGAAGACGACGTTTGATCAAACTCAACCTTCCTGATAAATTATTGGCTGAATGGTTCACTAAATCATTCGTGAATGAAATCTCCCGTGATATTGCCATGGATGGCATTGTCACTGAAGAGCGGGTGATTAGTCAAGCTCAGTACCTAGATCTCATTTCGCAAACAAGCACTCTCTATGACTTGATCCTTGATGCTCCTCGCCCTTCTACCACAGCTACCTCAACAACCCCAACAACTTTTCGTGTTGTTGATGGTGTGATTGGCACTTTCAATGCTGACGCTAAACTCACGTCAACCACTCACACCAATCCAAAATATCCTGCTTCTATTGTTCAAAGTGCTCCAACTCCTACTCCTTCCACAAGCAAAACTTCTGAGGTTAACTCTATTCAATCCACCCCTGCTGGCAAAAATAAGTCTAAAAAAGGAAAGGGTAAGAATAAGGAAGATAGAAATAATAATCTGAAATCCAATAAACCCAAGACCCGGTTTGTTGATAATAAGGATAAGCGTAAACCTCGATATCCTTGTCTTATCTGTGGTGATAATCACTACACGAAAGACTATCCAAGACGCGTTGAGGTCACTAAGTTCCTTCAAGGGACCGGAAAACCTCCCACTACAGTCGTTTTGTCACAACCTTTCCCTTCTCAACAGCAGGCTCAATTGGTCATTCATGACCAACCCTCTCCTTCCACCACTTCATATGTTCTTATGTGTACTGGTAATTCTATCAAGAACGACGTTGCCATCACCACTCGAGCCAAGGATTATTCTCCTTCAAAGGAGAAAGTTGACGATTTACCACCTTCGTTGGTTCAACCGCCTCCTTCAACTTCACCTCCCAACGGTCCTCTTCGTGTTGAACGATCAAGTCCCAATACAGTTCTCCACCCTCCTCCTTAGGGCGTTATTCGAAAGTCTGCCTTCAATTCTCATGCACATGTTTCTCAAAACTACAGTATTGTAGAAGATATTGTGCAAGCACCCTCTGCGATGTCGGTTCTCAAAGTCCTTCAAAGTTGTCTCGCTCAATGGAAGGCATTGTTAAAGGCCATCGGTGGAATTGATCCCACATATATGAATTTGATAATCTTTGACTTGGAAGATCACATTCCAAGGCTACCTCCTCAGTTAGTGTTTCAGATTCAAGTTGTTGTTGAGAACAAGAACATCTGTAGAACCATTATTGACAAGGGTGCCTCGACATGCGTCATGTATGTTGCTTGTTGGAAAGACATTGGCTCTACCCCCCTCACCGAATCACACAATACACTTAAGGCTTTCAATTGTTCTGGTTTTAAACCCTACAGTTTTCTTCCCTCGTTGTCTATTACGTTGGAAGGCAAATCGGTCAACATAGAGTTCGAGGTCTTTGATGTGCCTCTTGACTATAACCTCTTACTTGGCCGTAGTTGGATTGATTCCATGCGTGTCGTCGTGTCAACCCTTTTCCATGTATTACATTTCCCACATCAAGGAAAAGTCGTTACGGTTGACCAACTGGCCTTTTTCAACTCCAATTATCGTACTAGCAACGTGCCATTTATCTCGAAGACACCTTCTAGGTACGAGAATGTCAGTGTGGGTCTCCTGAAAGATTCCACTTTAATGGGTACATTCCCAATACCACCACCCGATGTTCCACCTCCTTTTGTCGCCTCGATCAACATGATTTCCACCTTCGTCCGTGAAACCCCTTCGTCTTATGACCCGTGGATAGTACCCGATCCTGGTGATTATCTTCGCTATGGCAAACAAATGCCTTTAAGTCCAATTGAATCTACTTATCAAGCCATTCAATCGGAAACCCCTTCTGCTCCCTCTCTTGGTGATTCATCTCCTGATCCATTTCACGTCCTCTGTCCTACGGATGAGATGATCATGTCGGTTATGTCTATGGAAGACACCCCATGGGATGATGGACATCATCGTTCCATTCTCTTCATGGAGCAACACACCATAGAGAGTTACCAACGGATTTCGACTCCGTCAACCATTGTTGTCATTTCCTTTGTTCCCAAGTCAACACACGATGTGATTTATGAAGGGAACCTGAGTAATATTTCACCCACCGTTCCTCTTGACATATCTATTAAACATGGAGTTGTCGAAAATGTTCACATTGGAGCCGCATGGTCCGATGATGAAGTCGTCACTTATAAAGCTATTTTTTAAGAATTACGTGACATTTTCGCTTGGAGTTACGAAGAGATGTCAAGTACTGACCCTGATATCGTTGTGCATGAAATTAAGACCTACCCGGATGCTAAACCCATTCGGCAGAGACTTCGCCCGATCCACCCTTGTAAAGTCGCCGCTATCAAACTCAAAGTTGAAAAACTTCTTAAAGCCAACTTTATCTATCCTGTGGCTTTAACCGATTGGGTATCCAATCTAGTTCTAGTCAATAAAAAACAAGGTACGATCGGTGTATGTGTCCATTATAGGGATATTAATAAAGCTTGTTCTAAGGACAATTATCCAACCCCCTTCGTTGATGATTGCACAGGGAGTGAAATATTCTCTTTAATGGACGATTTCTCCAGCTATAATCAGATTAACATTTTTCCCACGGATCAACACAAGACCATTTTCATCTATCCTTGGGGTACCTTTGCCTACCAAAAACTGCCTTTCGGTTTAAAGAATGTTGGAGAGACTTTTCAACGCGCTATGTCTTATGCTTTTCACGATATCAAGCACATCGTACAACCATATCTCGGTGATCTACCTACCCATTCCATGCTCTGCCAAGATCACCCGGCCCATCTCCGAGCCATTTTCATTCATTGTCGTTACTATTGCATCCGTTTAAACCCACACAAATGTGTTTTTTGTGGAGTCTGACCGACTTCTGGGTTTTATTGTGTCACTTCATGGAATTAGGGTGGACCCTTTGAAGTTTGAGGCTATCTTTAATCTACCTCCTCCTTCTACACTTTGCCAGCTCCAAAGTTTGCAAGGGAAGGCAAACTTTTTTCATCGATTCATCCCCAATTACGCTGAGTTAACGTTAGAATTTACTCGTCTATTGAAAAAGGGTTACGAGTTCATATGGGACGACACTACCAACAAAGCCTTCGAAGCTTTGAAACTTTCCCTAACCTGTACACCACTGCTTTTCCCACCTGATTATAGTCGAGACTATTTCCTCTACCTCACCACTGCGAACTCTACCATTGCCATGGTTTTAGTCCAAGAAGATGATTCACACAACGAACATGTAATTTATTATTTGATTTGGAGTCTCACAACTACTGAAGCCAAAGACCTACATGTGGAAAAACTAGCCTTGGCAGCTATTCAAGCGGTCCAACATTTATGTCACTATATCCTATTACGCAGAACCACTGTCATTTTCGATTGCAATCCTATGCAGCATATCCTTACACACCAATTGCTAGGGGGAAAGTACTCCAAATGGATTGTGATTCTCAAGGAGTTTGACTTAGAGTTTGAACATGCTAAGTCTAAGAAATGATTGGTTTTCACCGAACTGATATGTGACCTTCCCTTCACTGAGATAGAAAACGTGGCAGAGGATTCCTTGCCTGATGAATCCCTTTTTCTGATCAATTCTGATGACGCTTGGTACGGAGATATTATCATCTATCTCCACACTCAAAATTTATGGCCCAAACATTCTAGCACAGACCGTCGTCGTATACGGTATCAAGCCCGTCAATACATAATTCTCAGTGAAACTCTTTATCGTTGTGGTGTTGACTCTATTTTCCGACACTGTCTCACCTATGATGAGGTTGATAAAGCTTTGAATGACTGCCACTCTTGAGCATGTGGTGGTCATATGTTTGGGTATGCCACTACCCAAAAGATCCTAAGAACCGGGTACTTCTGGCCTTCTTTGTCTAAAGAATGTATTACTGTTGTCCAGAAGTGTCATGCTTGTCAAACGTATAATGATATAATACGATCTCATCCCGCTCCTTTACACCTTTTAGTTTCTGCAAAATGGGGCATTGCCTTCATGACATGTAACCCTCACTCGGCTGGGGAGCATGGATACATCATCGTAGCCATGGATTATTTCACTAAATGGGTCGAGGCGATGCCTACATTCGATAACACTGGAAAAACTGCAGCACTTTTCAAATTCAATCATATCATCACTCGATTTGGAATCCTGCAAGCTATCGTTATTGATCATGGTAGCCATTTTTTAAATTTCATGATGTCCAAGCTTACTGAAAAGTTGGGTCTTCGGCATGAAAACTCAACCCCCTATTACCCACAAGCCAATGGCCAGGTGGAAGCAATAAACAACGTTCTTATCACTGTGCTTCGATGGATAATAGGAATTCACAAGACAAGTTGGCACACGATGTTGTTTTCAGCATTATGGGCCTATCGGACATCCGTAAAGTCTATCACGGGTTTACACCTTTAAAATTAGTGTATGGTATCGAAGTTATCCTACTGATTGAATGTGAGATACCATCTTTGAAGCTAGTCATTGAACTTCTCCCAAACACCTCTACCGAAGAGGAACGTCTATTGTACCTGATGCAATTAGATGAAAACCGTCAGGATGCCACCCTGGTTATTGAAGCTCAGAAAAAGTGTGTCAAAGCCCAATATGAAAAGCATGTCAAGCCACGTGTTTTCTCTGAACATGATCTAATTCTCCTCTACGAACAAGATCACGATTTACTAGGGGCCGAAAAAATCAAGGCTATGTGGCGAGGTCCTTATATTGTCAAACGGGTGTTGGAGAAGGGAGCTTATGAGTTAGTGGATTATGATGGCATTCCTTTGAGTGAACCTAGGAATGGGCTTTACTTAAAGAAGTACTATGATTAGGCCATCTTTGCATGAGTTCTTGTATTTTTATTGTATCATACTATTGTGTTCTACTTTTGTGTGCTTTTTCATTATTTGGTTTCGACCCCCAACTGCTTACCTTGCATTGTGCTTGGTTTCCAGATGTTGGTGCCTTTGCTACCCTACATTGGCTTCGTCGATGGCGCTAGTCGTAGTACTCATAACTTAGCATCCGTTGCTTGGGAAATCTATGCACCTACGAACAAGTTAATCAGTCTAAACGGTGTCTGCCTCAGTCATGCAACTAACAATATTGTGGAATATAGTGCATTCATCGAATTGTTGACCGACGTTATTTCACTTGGAATCTGTCACCTTGTTGTATGGCTTGATTCATAGTTAGTGGTACTACAGTTAAGTAATGTCTATGCTATCTAAAGTCCTACTTTGTTACGGGTATATCTACGAATTCGCCTCTTGGAACGTTACTTCGATTACATTGAATATCAGCATATTCCTAAATGTCTAAATGTATTAACAGATGCATTAGCTAATTATGTGTTAGATAGACATTTGAGACACATGTAAATCCAACCACAATTCACATTAAAGCAAGTAAGCCAATAGAAGCCTCATGTATATATATAACGATAAAAGTCTTTTACAAAAAAAAGTGTTTTTGTCCAAAGACCAAAAATATCAAAATGAGAAGCACTTGGCTTATATACAAAATAACATTAAGGATGCTACTCACGATAGCACACTACTGCATGTGATACCCTACGAAATAGTCGACTAAGTGAACCAAATACGCCCATAGTATGGTGCTGATAATGCCTCAAAATCTCATCGATGGAGATGTTCAGGATATCTATTGTCAATCCCTCTAGGTTCTGCTCGACCGCCTCATAGTCACCAGCATCCCATCCTACTACCACAGTTGCTTCCCCTCGTCTCTGAATAGGCGATGTACCCGAACGCCGGTGTGGCCCTACATTTTCATTGTCAAAAAGTTTTGATTAGTCATCGGATTGAAAGCATAAGAAACATTTTATATTTCAAAATTCACAAAAACATCATAAAAACAAAAAGTATTTCTTACCTATATCTCCCCACTGAAATCCCTCAGGTAGAACCAAGTCAGGGTCACCTCTAAAATCCAACCCGGCATATGCATAATCATCCACCATCAGAAGTTGAGGCCTCAACTAATCAAAAAATACATCGTTATACTTCACAATGGGGTCGACCACATGCCGGGCCATGAGGTCGCACCACCTCTTCATCCTTGGGTCTCGTGGAGCTCTCTAGGAATAAAGACACTAAGATAGACCCGCATCCAAATTGTTTCAGGTCCTCTTTCTTGCATTTTGTCAGTTGTTTCTTCATGCTACGAAGAACTCCATCACTCCAATTAAAAACATGAGGCTCCATGCACTCCACTACATATTGAAAGTAGCTTTGGAGGGCCATGTGAGGAGATGCACTCCTTGCCATACGTGCAATGGTAAAAAGAATAGTCTAGAGGGTTAAATCCCGAACACCCCTGATGGCAACTTTTCCCTTGCATCTCTCTACCTCGGGATCACAGTATCGGAGGAGATACTCACTCATTGGTAGACCACCACCTCTGCCTCCTGTCAAGGTCACATGAGATCCATGACGAGATAATCCCGTCAAGAAATAGATATCCTCGATATCTAAGGACATTACATGGGCACCCAGATGAAACACCTGCTAGTCCACATCCCACATGTGGACTAGATACTTTAGTAACCTCAGTTAGACCCTCATGCCCTGGATTTTAAAGAATTTCAGTAACCCACACTATTGGAGGGCATTTACAATACCCGGGTCATTCAAAGCAATGAAATCATCATCGTCATGTTCCCTCTCCCTCCACTCCAGCATTTTTATGATCAAAAACCTGTATTAAGACAATAAAATGGAGTTAGCATCCTCATTTGTTGCTTTAAAAAGTTTTTATTGGCTAAATGTGTATGAAGCAAATTTGATTTTCGGTCGCCGCAGGTGGAGTATTACACACAGTGCGGGATTTTCGTAGGTGAACCACGGGTCACCTGCGTAAACCTATGGTTTTCGCAGGTCCCAATATAGCTCACCTACGGCGGCCCCAGCGCACACCTACCAGCCTAAAACTCAACTCAAAAAACAATTTTACACCAATAAAAATGAAGTTTAATCCATTGAAAAGTAAAACGACAAGGAGATTACCATTTTGACGGAAGTCATTTGTTGAATGGTCGCCCGTACCTCCAGCAATCGACAGTCGAAGTGTGAGGTAAAAATAGGGTTTTTAGGCAAGTTTTGGGCAAAATGCAAATGAAATAGTAAAAAAGAGATTTTACCTATATTTATTTCATTTTTTTACTTTTTCTATTAATATTTCATATATTTTATGCATTTTCTCCAAAACCTAAAGGTCTAATGGTCTCATGAGTGTTTTGTTTTCTCGTGGATGGAAGAACTAAGATCCTGAACAATGAAATACAAATAGTTTTCTTGATTTGTTTTTTTGTTTGTCACATGTGCAAGTACTTTTTAAGGTTTTTCAAAAGAAAAAAAAAACTCAAGCCTAGTCTTTGTTCGTTCTCGTGCTCAAAAATCAATGAGAACGCAACCGAGTATACTTTTGTCGTCTTTTCGTACTGATCATGGTAACACGAAAAAAACGAAGCTCATGGAGTATCCTTTAAGCTCTGTTCACGCTCCATAAGAACGAAAAATATTTGTGAGCGACCTTGTTATTTTCACGCTCGTAAAAATATTTGAAGAAAACGTTTGATGGCCGATAGTTTATCACTTTTTCAGTCTCATCGAACTACTTTACGAAAAAGGAATTGAGAGAGTTCTCTTTAAGTGTTTTTCAGACTCTCTAAATGTGAAAAACCCCGAGTTTTCTATCTTTGGACTCGTTAAAAAAACATCGAAAAACCCATATGGGACCGAACTACTCCTTCTTAGGGTTCATTAAACATACTCTAAGGGACTCGCCAGAAATGGTGGGGGGGGATTTTGGAAATAAATGTGTCTCTATATTTGTGTTTAGTGGCAGTAATAGTCGCTCTTGAACATGACACCCCCTTCGTCATTGAACACGGGTTGGGAAAGTCATTTGTCTCTCGTCAGACCTTCTGCAAGTTCATATCTTGGGTCGTCTTTGAGTCAATGCTGCCAAAAACATTGTCGTGTCGTTCATATGTTCAAGCGAATTCCAAACTTGCCCAAGCCTTCTATCGAGTCAGTCATCTGTAGTTATCAATTCTTACCATGTCGACCTTCCATGTGTCAGTTTCAAATCATTTCCATACTTTGATCTACACTAAATCTATTACTTATTTTGCGTCATTGATGGGGGATACATCAAGGCCCTCCTGTGACGAGTCTTTTCCTGTCAACTTCAACTCATCATCCGGGAATAAAACTTAGAAATCATTTAGTACCTTACAGCCTGCATGCCTCAATGGCGGGTTTCTTCGCTTTCGACAGTGGATTCACATCATTGGTCCCTAATCGAGAGATTATATCGAGTGTTCGACTTCAGCTCATTTACTCGCATATGATGGATTGTACCGAGGTATCTTGGGAGTCATTGACATCAATGGTTATTTCCCTCGTACTTGTTAACGGTTTTCATCAAAGATCGGTAATCAAGTGGTTTCTACCATGTTCGACTTCAACACCATCACATGGCTAGATTCATACTTACGGACGAAGGGATTGAAGACCCTAGATCTCATCATTTTGGTCCAGGTTGCGATGGAAATTTTTATCTTTTCGTTTGCATCCAAACATACAATTGCGGCAGTACTCCTCCAGAAGAATGAAGAAGCTTTTGAGCAACCAATAGCATTTTTTAGTAAGAGCGTTAGAGATGCAGAATTGAGGTACGACATAATGGAAAAACAGGTGTATGCCATGGTGAAAGCACTAAAAGCTTTCAGAACCTATGTACTGCATTCCAAGATCATTGCATATAAACCCACCAGTTTAGTAAAAGACATATTGGTTCATCCTGATAGTGATGGGAAGGGGGGCCGGTGGCTTGCTAAAATTCAAGAATTCGATCTAGAGATAAAACCGACAAAGCTCGTAAAGGGACAGGGTTTGGCTAAACTACTAGCCAAATCAAATTTCAGAGCGCTTGGAATAAATAACCTACAAGAGCATCAAGGATATTTAGACATAGACGAATTCGACGACCAGATAGCCACAACCATAATCGAAGAGAATTTTTCATCTTTAGGTTGGTATAAAGACATAGTATCTTATCTTCTGACTCTGAAATGCCCAAACGATATGTCTCCATCTAAAACTAGGACATTGAAATTGCATGCGGTAAAATATTGTATCTCAAAAAGCCAATTGTATTGGAAAGACCGTCTAGGTTTTCTACTAGTTTGTTTAGTAGAATCTGAAACAGAAAGAGTTATAAATGAATTTCACGAAGGAATGTGCGGAGGACATCATGCGTGGAGAGAAACAACCTATAAAATCCTGAGAGTAGGATATTATTGGCATAAGTTATTCACAGATGTGAATGCCGAAGTCAAAGCCTGTAACTCCTGCCAATTATTTTCAAGTAAGCAGAAACTCCCGACGTTACCTTTGGTCCCGGTTAAAACAGAAGCCCCTTTTCAACAATGGGGATTAGATTTTATAGGAGAAATCAATCCACACTCCAGTGCACAACATAGATGGATCCTGACCAATACGGTCTATTTCACCAAATGGATAGAACCAACAGATTCGGTGGTAGTAAATTTCTTCGAGGAAAATATATTATCTAGATTCGGTTGTACCCGGAAGATAGTTACAGATAATGCCCAGGAATTCAAATCTATGGCAATGGTCATATTTTTCCAAAAATACAATATTGTGTTGGGTCATTCTACACCGTACTATCCTCAAGGCAATGGGTTAGATGAATCATCAAGCAAAAGCTTAATCACCATAATAAAAAATGTTTTGAACGAAAATAAGAAAGCCTGGCATGTGCATTTGAAATATGCCTTGTGGGCAAATCGGATAGGCACCAAGAAATCAATCGATACTTCTCCATTTCAAATGGTATACAGGACCGATGTGGTATTACCCATTAATTTGGCTCTACCTGTAATGAAACTTTGGCAAGATGAAAAAGAAGAACCAAATAATGTCACAAGAAGAATAAATAAACTTATCAAAGTTCAGCAATATAGGGTTGAAGTGGATGAAAAACTTCAGAAATATCAAGACAACATGAAAGCCATGTTTGATCATAAGGCTAAAGATATGGAATTCCTCCCTGGCGACCTAGTTTTGAAATGGAACGCTCGGAGAGAATACTCGGCCAAACATGGCAAATTCGATCATATATGGTATGGACCATTCAAAGTTGCATCCTCCGAATGGAAGAACTCATTTATGCTAGATAATTTGGACGATAAAATCCTCAACGCCCCTATCAACGGGCGTTATCTTAAGCACTATATGCAATAAACGATTTCCAAAATCCCATTGTATATACCAGTTTGTGTTTTCTGTTTTTCACAGTTTTAGACAAGTCTTACTTCCACCGCAAATAAAACAGGTTAGTGATTTTAAATAATTTACTCATCGAGCGTTGGGACTCGTAAAACCCTGACACTCTTCATGTTGTTTTTACGCAAGATTGTTGTCAATAGCTAAAACATTATGAAGGAGACAAACAAGTGGTCGTATATCATAAATATTGGTCATCCCGAAACAGGTGATAAACAAATAATTTACTTAGATGAGAGCGAAATGGTGAATCAAAGGTATGAGTCTTTGAATTATTTAGATTTCCAAAGAATATCACCTGGCATAACAACAGTCTTATATCAAAGGAACGAATTGTCAAAGTAAATCACAAAAGAGATCATCTAGAGAAACAAAAAATAAACGGAAAAAGAAGAAATAAAGTGAACACAGAGAACATTTTTCAAGAGTTGGATTTACGTTATAAGAACCACGTTTATGAAATTTGAAACCCCTCTGTCACCCTGTTCAAATCTTTGGTATTATTCCCCTTGACTCCAGATGCCTCCCCATGGCCTCCATAGAGGAAGGAGGGGTCACACTTTACCTCTGAAAGCTGACAAACAAATCTTTAGAAAAAGGGCAAGTCCTCATGGCTCCTCGGGCTCCTACTGAAAAAAAAGTATGTATAGGCTAATCCTAACTCACTTAGTTTTTTAACATGTCTTAAATGATTAATCTTGCTCAGAAGAAGGCCCCTGGAAATAAAAAAAAATCCCCATAAGTTTCCTGCAGACTAAAATGTTTTGAAGGTTGAAAGAAGACTCGTCCAGAGTAATCAAAGTGGGTTAACAGACCTTTGTTGCCAAAATTATCAACAGATATCACCCCTAGTATGCTTTATACAAATTGATTTCCCCCACTTCATGTTCTAAAAACAAAGTATAAGACAGATGGTGAAAGGAAATTCACAAATGATTGCCCCCATCTAGTCCGAAAAAGAGAGGATCAAAGGAAATTCATTAAATGATTTCCCCCATCTCAGCATTTAAATGCAAAGTTACAAACTGAAGTGGTGAAAGGAAATTCAATAAGGGAATCAGATAACTTCACCGGGGTACTGAACAGGCTCGTTGGCAGTGAAGCAATGTCTAAGATATATGTAAGGCTCTTATACATGAATTTTGTATGGTACTCTGGTAACCAGTTTTCTTTTGGACTTGATCTACATCCCAAGTTCACGCAGGGCTCCCTGATTAAAAAACACCGAAATTACTTTGGCTTGATGCAAGAAAGATCGACAGAACCTGTTAGAAATCCTAAGGTTGTTTCGATTATTTTAAGCAGAGCTTAAGTCAGTTTTAAGGAAGAGGAAGTCATCGAAGGACCTAAAATTGAGATTAGTAAACGATTAAGTTTCGGAATCTTTCAGAGATAAAGATGAAACCTCAGATTCTCTCTGTACCCTCTTTCTGAAAACGTTTCACAAAAACAAAGTAATGACTCCATTTACCCAATAAAGGCATGTGGTCTACTGTTCTTCTCGTCCCACAGGGAGACGAGATCCCTAGATGGAGCCTATGTTGGAACACATATATTTTTTCAAATGCTCTAGTTACCAAAAGGTTGAAGCTACCTATTCTTTCAAATAACAAAAATGATAACCATAAACCTCAAATCTCGGATTTCAGGATTTCGCAATATCGCAAATATCGCAAATTTGGGGTTCATGGCCCAAGACAAAGTATAAAATCGTTCGAGACTACCAACACTGAAAAGGATTAAGAAAAAATTATGATTAATTAAAGGATTAAACTGGATTAATTAATATCTTAAACAACTTTAAACCAGTGGAGCTTACGAGTAAAGAATTAAATGTTTCTACGATCATCCCAAGTCACGAAATATCAAACATTTATGGCATTTATGAGAGAATTAGGGAAATGATTGAAAGTAAGATCTTGCTTCAATTCAAAATCTTTCTATTAAAAGAATTAAACGTTGTGTCAGCAAGGACCCACAAAAACTCGAGTACTCTAAGTGAAAGAATTTCCGTCATTATTTGAATTTCATTCTAGTTTCACATAGCGAGTTTAGCGAGATAACCATTGTTTGTATTTGCATCCTCTGTGACAGGAACTATAATCTCAAGATTTTATATCATGGCTCCACGGAAAACGCCCAAAACAACTGGTGAAAGTTCAGGTCAAAATTCAGATATTATTTCTGATACCTCACCTAGAAACATCGACACAGTCAAAACATGGACAAAGGTTTTCAACATCTTGCAATACGAGCTGATAAACTGCCCAGATGACTCAAGAAACAATGAGAAAGATGACTTGTATATAAAATACAAAGTGGTTGCTCAGTCAAAATTGCAAAAGGTAGCAACAAGGCCGCCGCTTTTCCCCTATTGTGATATGATTAAATGGGCATTGGACAACGTAGATGTCTCGACTAGGACAATATTTAACGCACAAAAGGTGGTTGTTGGGACATTTAGGTCGGAGCATCTGCAGGCGATGTACAAATTGTCCCCCACACCCAATTTTACTTACAATAACGAATTCTTAGAGGGTTTCAAAAAGAAAGAATGCGAACAATTTTGAAAAAGCTTGTCTGACCTAATCAGAGATTGGTGCTCATGCCCTAAAAAGTTTAGGGCAGACACTCATGGTATATACGCAATCCCTTCTTTACAACCATAATTTATGTATGTAGCAATGATGGTATGCAGGCTTTATGGGAGGGAGAATACTCCGCATTTATTGCTTTCGTGGGTACCGCTTATCCACACAGTAGCAGAGGGGTACTCTTTCGACTGGGCTAAATTGTTGTCAGATAGTCTGGCCAGCCAAGTTACAGAATATCAAGCACAAAAGGCGAGCTGGAAAGCAACTTTGTTTTTCATGTATGTGTACATTATGGATGTCATTTGCTTCATGACACCTTTTCCATTAATGAGTTGGAGCTGGACTCCAAATAAGACAGAGCCTATTCATGTGTACCACTCCAAAATCTGGGAAGATAAGGCAAAGGACTTCGTCTATGAGATTTTCAACTATGTAATGGTACCAATACATGTCGTTATCTACGGCCATCCACCTCCCAGGATTTCAGATAAAGTCGTGACAAACTTAAACAGCATGGCAGACTGGTACTTAGAAGAACAGTTCTTGTGTATTAGGGTTTTTGGCTGCTCTCTTCCCCCTTATGCCCTACCGCTATTTTTACTAGACAAGCCAGTATGTCAAGAAATCGCCAGGAAAATTGTGCTTGGCAGGATAAGAAAAGAACTCAAAGGAGTTCAGAAAAAGGTATGGTCGTATTTTCCCATACACATTGGTACATATTCTTTATTAGATTTCGTTCATGCCAAAGCGGAGGCCATGTATTTAGAGGAAATGAAACTAGTAGACATTGAATTTAAGAAACACGTTCCTCATAGGGTCATGGGTAACCATATGGCAAGTTATGTTCTAAATAGATATGAGCATGAAGATT
>SNQJ01S0088324.1:43204-55177 GCA_010110895.2 Picea sitchensis
GGTTGGTATAAAGACATAGTATCTTATCTTCTGACTCTGAAATGCCCAAACGATATGTCTCCATCTAAAACTAGGACATTGAAATTGCATGCTGTAAAGTATTGTATCTCAAAAAGCCAGTTGTATTGGAAAGACCCTCTAGGTTTTCTACTAGTTTGTTTAGTAGAATCTGAAACAGAAAGAGTTATAAATAAATTTCATGAAGGAGTGCGTGGAGGACATCATGCGTGGAGAGCAACAACCTATAAAATCCTGAGAGCGGGATATTATTGGCCTAAGTTATTCACAGATGTGAATGCCAAAGTCAGAGCCTATAACTCCTGCCAATTATTTTCAGGCAAGCAAACTCTCGGCATTACCTTTGGTCCTGGTTAAAACAAAAGCCCCTTTTCAACAATGGGGGTTAGATTTTATAGGAGAAATCAATCCACACTCCAATGCACAACATAGATGGATCCTCACTACTACGAACTATTTCACCAAATGGGTAGAAGCTATCCCGACCAGGAAAGTGACAGATTCGGTGGTAATAAATTTCTTGGAGGAAAATATATTATCTAGATTCGCCTGTCCCGGGAAGATAGTTACAGAAAATGCCCAGGCATTCAAATCTATGGAAATGGTCAGTTTTTGCCAAAAATACAATATTGTGTTGGGTCATTCTACGACGTACTATCCTCAAGGCAATGGGTTAGTTGAATTATCAAACAAAAGCTTAATCACCATAATAAAGAAGGTTTTGAACGAAAATAAGAAAGCCTGGCATGTGCATTTGAAATATGCCTTGTGGGCAAATCGGATAGGCACCAAGAAATCAATCGGTACTTCTCCATTTCAAATGGTATATGAGACAGATGTTGTATTACCCATTAATTTGGCTCTACCTGTAATGAAACTTTGGCAAGATGAAAAAGAAGAACCAAATCATGTCACAAGAAGAATAAATCAATTGATCGAAGTTCAACAAAATAGGGTTGAAGTGGATGAAAAACTTTAGAAATATCAAGAACACACAAAAGGCTTGTTTGATCATAAGGCTAAAGATTGGGAATTCCTCCCTAGCGACCTAGTTTTGAAATGGGATGCTAGGAGAGAAGACTCGGCCAAACATGGCATATTCGATCATATCTTGTATGGACCATTCAAAGTTGCAGCCTCCAAAGGGAAGAACTCATTTCTAGTAGAAAATTTGGACAGTAAAATCCTCAACGCCCCTATCAATGGGCATTATCTTAAGCACTATATGGAATAAACGATTTCCAAAATCCCATTGTATATATCGGTTTGTGTTTTCTGTTTTTCACAGTTTTAGGCAAGTCTTACTTCCACCGCAAATAAAACAGGTTAGTGATTTTAAATAATTTACTCATCGAACGTTGTGACTCGTAAAACCCTGACACTCTTCATGTTTTTTTTACGTAGGATTGTTGTCGATAGCTCAAACATTACGAAGGAGACAAACAAGTGGTCATATATCAGAAATATTGGTCCTCCCGAAACAGGTGATAAGAAAATAATTTACTTAGATGAGAGCGAAATGACGAATCAAAGGTATGAGTCTTTCAATTATTTAGATTTCCAAAGAATATCACTTGGCAAAACAACAGTCTTATATCAATAAAATGAATTGTCAAAGTAAATCACAAAAGAGATCGTCTGGAGAAAATTAAAATAAACAAAAAAAGATGAAATAAAGTGAACACAGAGAACATTTTTCAAGAGTCGGATTTACATTATAAGAACCACGTTTATGATTCTGAAACCCCTCTGTCACCCTGTTCAAATGTTTGGTATTATTCCCCTTGACTCCAGATGCCTCCCCATGGCCTCCACAAAGGAAGGAGGGGTCACACTTTACCTCTGAAAACTGACAAACGAATCTTTAGAAAAAGGGCAAGTCCTCATGGCTCCTCGGGCTCCTACTGAAAAAAAGTATATATAGGCTAATCCTAACTCTGTTAGTTTTTTAACAGGTCTTAAATGATTAATCTTGCTCAGAAGAAGGCCCCTGGAAATAAAAAAAATCCCCCATAAGTTTCCTGCAGACTAAGATGTTTTGAAGGTCGAAAGAAGACTCGTCCAGAGTAATCAAAGTGGGTTAACAGACCTCTATTGCCAAAATTATCAACAGATATCACCCCTAGTATGCTTTATACAAATTGATTGCCCCCACTTCATGTTCTAAAAAGAAAGTATAAGACATATGGTGAAAGGAAATTCACAAATGATTGCCCCCATCTAGTCCGAAAAAGAGATGATGAAAGGAAATTCATTAAATGATTACCCCCATATCAGCATTTAAATGCAAAGTTACAAACTAAAGTGGTGAAACGAAATTCAATAAGGGAATCAGATAACTTCACCGAGGTACTAAACAGGCTCGCTGGCAGTGAAGCAATGTCTAAGATATATGTAAGGCTATTATACATGAATTATATTGTACTCTGGTAACCGGTTTTTTTTTGGACTAGATCTACATCAAAAGTTCGCGCAGGGCTCCCTGATTAAAAAACACCGAAATTACTTTGGCTTGATGCAAGAAAGATTGACAGAACCTGTTAGAAATCCTAAGGTTGTTTTGATTATCTTAAGCAGATATGAAGTCAGTTTTAAGGAAGAGGAAGTCATCGAAGGACCTAAAATTGAGATTAGTAAACGATCAAGTTTTGAAATCTTTCAGAGATAAAGATCAAACCTCATATTCTCTTTGTACCCTCTTTCTGAAAACGTTTCACAAAAACAAAGTAATGACTCCATTTACCCAATAAAGGCACGTGGTCTACTGTTCTTCTCATCCCACAGGGAGACGAGATCCCTAGATGGAGCCTATGTTGGAACACATATATTTTTTCAAATGCTCCAGTTACCAAAAGGTTGAAGCCGCCCATTCTTTCAAATAACAAAAACGATAACCATAAACCTCAAATATCGGATTTCGAGATTTCGCAGATCTAACGGTTATACGTATCAAAGCTCCCAATGTCCCGACATGCGAAATAGCGAAGTCGGGTTAAGTTTAATCATGATCATCAAAACATTGAGCAACGATTATCACTTTTTAATGCATCGCGCTTTCGCGATTCGGGAGTCATGCCTCAAGCGACTTTCGAGTGTCTGATGTACAAAGTCGTGAAAGCGACTCAAGATAAACCTGGTTAATTACAAGACTAATGATAATTAACATTAGTTAATTATCGCGACTTCGCAACTCGGTGGTTTTACCTTAGAACAACACCTTTGTAGTCCCGATACTCAAGGTCGCGAGATTTATAAACTAATCACGAACAATTAAGAACTCAAGTCTGATCAAAGTTAATGAACCAAGTCGCAATATCGCAAATTTGGGGTTCATGGCCCAAGACTAAGTATAAAACCGTCCGAGACTACGAACGTCGAAAAGGATTAAGAACTAATTAAAATTAATTAAAGGATTAAACTGGATTAATTAATATCTTAAACAACTTTAAACCTATGGAGCTTACGAGTAAAGAATTAAATGTTTCTACGATCATCCCAAGTCACGAAATATCAAACATTTATGGCATTTATAAGAGAATTAGGGAAATGATTGAAAGTAAGATCTTTCTTCAATTCAAAATCTTTCATTAAAAGAATTAAACGTTGTGTCAGCAAGGACCCGCACAGACTCGAGTACTATAACCGAAAGAATTTTTGTCATTATTTGAATTTCATTCTAGTTTCACAGAGCGAGTTTAGCGAGATAACCATTGTTTGTATTTGCATCCTCTGTGATAGGAACTATAATCTCGAGATTTTATATCATGGCTCCACGAAAAATGCCCAAAACAGCTGGTGAAAGTTCAGGTCAGAATTCGGATATTATTTCTGATACCTCGCCTAGAAACATCGACACAGTCAAAACATGGACATGGGTTTTCAACATCTTGCAATACGAGCTGATAAACTGCCCAGATGACTCGAGTGACAACGAGAAAGATGACTTGTATAACAAATACAAAGTGGTCGCTCAGTCAGAATTGCAAAAGGTAGCAACAAGGTCGCGGCTTTTCCCCTATTGTGATATGATTAAATGGGCGCTGGACCACGTAGATGTCCCGACTATGACAATATTTAACACGCAGAAGGTGGTTGTTGGGACATTTAGGCCGGAGCATCTGCAGGCGATGTACAAATTGTCCCCCACACCCAATTTTACTTACAATGCCGAATTCTTAGAGGGTTTCAAAAAGAAAGAATGCGAGCAATTTGGAAAAATATTGTCCGACCAAATCAAAGATTGGTGCTCATGCCTTGAAAAGTTTAGGGCAGACACTCATGGTATATACGCAATCCCTTCTTTACAGGCACAATTTATGTTTGTAGCGATGATGGTATGCAGGCTTTATGGGAGGGAGAATACTGCACATTTTTTTCTCCCATGGGTACCGCTTATCCACACAGTAGCAGAGGGGTACTCTTTCGACTGGGCTAAATTGTTGTCAGACAATCTGGCCAGCCAAGTTACAGAATATCAAGCACAAAAGGCGAGCGGGAAAGCAACTTCATTTTTCATGTCTGCGTACATTATGGATGTCGTTTGCTTCATGACACCTTTTCCATTAATGAGTTGGAGTTGGACTCCAAATAACGCAAGGCCTATTCATGTGTACCACTCCAAACTCTGGGAAGATAAGGCCAAGGACTTCGTCTATGATATTTTCAACTGTGTAATGGTACCAATGCATGTCGTTATCTACGACCATCCACCTCCCAGGATTTCAGAAAAAGTCGTGACAAACTTAAACAGTGTGGAAGACTGGTACCTGGAAGAACAGTTCTCGTATATTAGGGTTTTTTGTTGTTCTGTTCCCCCTTATGCCCTACCGCTATTTTTACCAGACAAGCTAGTATGTCGAGAAATCGCTAGACAAACTGTGCTCGGTGTGATAAGCAAAGAACTCAAAGGAGTTCAGAAAAATGTATGGTCGTATTTTCCTATACACAATGGTACATATTCTTTATTAGATTTCATCCATGCCAAAGCGGAGGCCACGGCTTTAGAGGAAATGAAACTAGTAGACATTGAATTTAAGAAACATGATCCTCATAGGGTCGTGGGTAACCATATGGCAAGTTGTGGTCTAAAAATATATGAGCACGAAGATCCCCCCCATGACTAAATGTTTGGAAGAGCGAGATCCTACTCAGAAGTCTTAAATCGAGTTCGAGCTCTACTGTCTGGAGAGATGGCCGATTTCTACAAATTCCAGGAACACCGGAGAAGTGGCCTTCCCAAAGTTTTGCAAGGCAAAAACTTAAAACCTCCAGGCACACAACAAAGAGAAGCCCAAGGTTCAACGGATACAAGTCCTGGCAAACAAAAAATTCAGGAGAACACAGAGGAAACTGAGACCTCGAAACAGGAAACTGAGATCCCAAGCCGAGAGGAAAAAATCCCAAAGACAGATACACCAGTTAAACAGGTCAAGGATCAAACAGAGACCCCTTCAAAAGGGGTAGCAGACACACCCTTGTCTCCATCAAATGAAACGGCCACAGATGTTATCATGAAACAAGCATCCAAATAGATCGACAGTCCCATTCCATCCGTAACACCCTTACAATTTACAAAGGGGAACCCCAATGCAGGGATAATATCTAAAGAGGATTTAACACTTATCTCTATAGAAGAATTTCCTCCTAGAGATTTATTTTTTATCAAGAAAAGGAAGGTCGTGGTGAAGCGAGAAACCTACCAAAAATCAGGTGTAGCAGCTAAAAAGTACAGAATATTAATGGATGGAGAAGCCTTACAAGAAGAAGAATTCGTCGATGAGATAACAGGAACATTGGGGGCTTATGTAATGGCCAACCAATATTCAGTTGGAACCTTGAAGGAACGATTGAAACAAAGGGACCTGTTGATTAGAAAATTACAGACTCAGATAGCAGTTGTAGAGGCAAACGCTGG
The DNA here is from genome assembly GCA_010110895.2 of Picea sitchensis. NCBI lineage: Eukaryota > Viridiplantae > Streptophyta > Pinopsida > Pinales > Pinaceae > Picea > Picea sitchensis. The sequence continues at coordinate 49,137 of SNQJ01S0088324.1, forward strand.
GAATGAGGCATACAAAGACTTTGAACAAAAGAGAGCAATCGATCAACAAGAAATCAAGCAACTCAAATCTAATCTTGAGAAAATGCAACAGTCGGCTCAGACAAGTCAAGCACAAGTAAGTCAACAGGAGGAGTAAATAAAACAGCTGCAGTTTAAATTACATTATGTTGAAATCCAGGTCATAGATATAAAGGTATTTCGAACTCAAGCCACAGAAATACAAAAGAAGATAGAAGCAACCCAACAGAGTCTACTTACTAAAGTAGAAATCATCCAAGAACATTTTCAGTTGATAGATCAAGCCTTAGACAAAATTACCTTAAGAGAAAGAGAAGCTAAGGTGGCTCGAAGTACTTTTAAGGAGGCTATTATAGCAACAAAGAAAGAGGAAATGGTCATCGCTTCTAGATTATCCATTCGAGAACAAACCAGAGGAAACATCATGTTAAAAGCATGGGAACACAATCTATCGGAGAACATAAAAATGGCTAAAGAGGTGAGAGACTCTTGTGAAGAAACATTTGGCTCAATAAGTAAAAAATTGCTAGATATCGAGAAGGATAATAGCTCTGGAACGTTGGGCAAGATTAACATAGTTAAACATCTGCTAGATATCAAGGAAAATGTGGAAAGGGACCAAGTTGAACTATCTCAGATAAAGCGAGTCGATATTGCCCAAATAGACAAATGGTTGATAAAATCGAACCTACAATTATTGTCTATCATTTTAGAATACAAGCAAATAGGAGAAAGACTGCCACAGTTAGAGAGGAAGTGCTACACTTTCGAAGCAAATGACCAAGCTGAACTTGCGAAGTTGATAGCCCCGTTGATAGAAAAGTGTGTAAATTGTATTGAACAGGGGAAAGGGAAGACTTCTGGAGGCTAGTAATACAGTTGTTGATCATATTTTGGAGCTAGAGGACAAAGAAAGGAAAATGCCCCACTAGCATGAAGGAAGACAAAGGACAACTAAGTGAAGTGTTTCATTTCTTCATTTGTAACCGAAACTTTTAGAATGATAGAATTCGAAATGTTTTAATCTAGTATAAATATACATTTTGAGAAAGAAACAAAGGCTGCTTTTTGTCAATTGTAAAGGAGAAGACTATCTTCACTGAGAATTAATACAAATGCAGGCCATAGATTCTACATCTCATCTATTTTGAGTTATGTGTTCTTTGTCTTTTCATATTTCAACATACTTTCATATATTTTCTTTGATGAATGCAAATCACAATTTAGTACAACCTCTACCGTGGTTATGTTATATTCAGTAATCTATTAACAAACATATTTTCCTCTGTATTCACTATTAGTTAATACAAGACCTACATGTTAATTAGATACTATATTTTATACTTCATTGAAGATTACATCAATCACTTTCTTCTTTTGTTACAAAGTAAGATTCTTCAGCTTTGATGCCTTGCTTTGATTAGCAGCTTTATGTTTTTATTTCCATTCATTCTGTATTTTGATTTTAACTCGGATACGAGAAACAACCTCTGCGCTGTTATAATATTAATTTGTTTTAAAGAACTTTTCTTTGTTATTTATGTGGTGAAATGCAAACATTGAAACCTTTTCCTCATTTTCTGACACCTGACATTATACTTATAGCCTTAGTATAAACTCAGGAACAACATTTCTTTCCCATAAAATCACTCTCACTTTATTACATGATTCCTTGATCACATGTATAAGTCTTCATTTAATATATTATTATTGCTTTCACTTTGGTTGGTTTGTGTTCCATTGCAGGATCTACTCATCCTTTCTTTGATGGTAGATTCAATAATTAGAGCTTAGGGAAAGTGCCCTGTCCTGTCTTGTTTTTTTCTAGATCTAGGTGGATCTAGGGAGATCAGTTTATGTCTGCATTTATCGATATATCCAATAACAGCCAAGAAGATCTATAGTGTGTGACGCAAAGGTCATTGGAGAAGGATCGTAGGCGCGAGGAGATGTAGTGCGCAACGCAGAGGTCGATGGAAGAAGTGCACAGACAAGAATATCTGTGACACACTGAGCAAAGAGACATTGAGGAACATCGCCTTGAGGAGTTACAAATTGCAACACACGTAGAATCATTGCCTGACTTGGGTCACGAAACATACATTGAAGATCAAGTAAATAATTTCTTACATTGTTGCTTGAGATTGCTCAGTTATCCTAATGTTGTGAGGAAGTTAATGTAGATGTTAGCCACTTGTATGGGGAAGGAGATGACATATATAACTATATTAGCCCCTCTACTAGAAAGGGAGGTGTGTTAGGTTAGCAAGTAGAAATGCACTGGCAGAGAATTCAAGATGATAGGTAAACTTGGTAGTTATGATATGGATAGAGTCATGTTAGATCTAGGGTCTGACGTAAATATTATGTCGAAGAAGTCTTGGGATTTGATGGGGAAACCAAATTTGGTTCGGTCCCCCATCCAACTAGGATTGGAAAATTAGTACAGGATCTATCCTATAAGCTGACTAGAGCAAGTAGATGATCCAAAAATAATCTTTTAAAGACTTGGTTGAGATTTAAGCATGTGTTAAATTACCATTCAAAAACTTAAATGAGGAAGGAGATCTTAATGAAATAATGTTGCATCCATCATAAAGAATACAGAACATAAAGTAAACATTAAGAACAACAAACCATACTGCCAAGATTGTTAATAGAGTTCGGCAAGGTTGCCTACGTCTCCGGGCCTTTGTCTCAGTGGGGGAGGCTTTCATATTAATCTTCAATGCTGCAAGATTACATCAGAAGTATCTCAAATGGATTAAAAACTAGTATGGATATGTTTTTATTGACCTCGAGAATCCAACACAACTGACGGTACTAAAAAATGTTGAGTGTAGCTCCCGAAAATGGCCTCCAAAGTTCGCTTCCTCAATGGCTTCCCTACATAGAAATTGCTTATGCTTCATGAACTCTTCAGAATTTTGTTGTTTCTGAACCTCCTCTTGCTGTAAAAAACCTCTGGTTTATGTAGGATCTGAGTTGGGGTTCCCCTCCCAACTTCCCCCCAAGATATGGCCTCAAAAAGGCCTCCAGATCCTCAATTTTGGGCAAAAATTAGGCTAAATCAACATAAAATATCCAAACCATGGTTAAAAACCCACTTGGAAAAAAATATTCACGCCAACCCCCTTTTCTCGATATCCTGGCCACATGGGAGGGCCCATGTGGCTAGGAATTAGGCGTCTTTTCCCTAGTCCTCGCCCAAGTCCTCGACCCTTGGTCACTTGGCACACCATGTGGCCATGCGCTAAGTCAAACACCTGTCGTGCCCCCAAAATGGCTCTTGGTCATGCGCTTGGTTGGCGGAACCGAGGGCTTATCCCCTAACACTCAGAAAATGCTACAATAAAACCATATCAAGTGGAGTTTGGTTAAGCTCTGTCTCTCCGCCAAGTCATTTAGTGCACTGTGTTTGGTCTGTTGGTTAGTGAATAGGTCAGCGGTTCGAGTCTTGAAGGCTATAACAAATTTTTGACCCAGCCGCTATTGGCCAAATCTGGGGTGCCACATCGTGCCCTCTGATTGGGCCACGTGTCACCTCTAGATTGGCTCCGTACGCATAGTCACCTACCCAGTCACCTGTACAATCAACCTACATAGACAACCTGCATAGTCAGCCCATATGCCACGTGTCAACCTGTCATCCTACCACGTCATTATCGTACTTTCCATGTGTCATGTTGCCACAGGTACCACATCATGTCCATACAACCACGTGTCGTACCCTGTGCCTACCACCTATCACCACATCAACGTCCGTACAACCATGTGTCACTTCTCTACAGTGCCACGTGTCAAAATTTTACAGGTCCAACTCAGCCCTGAAAATGCCAAAAATGAGTGACATGTGTCACCTCCTAGTGTTGCCATGTGTCCCTGCTGATGTCACCTGACACATCATGTTGATGTACTATTGACGTTAGCAGTACGGCCTATTGACTGTTGACTTTGACTTTTTTTTGTCTTGTTTGGGAAATCGATCAAAACACGATAACTTTCACATACGGTGTCCATTTTAAAAAAATATATATATGGCTCGAATCGGGGCGATGAGCCCGACACAATAGCGTCGGTTTCATCTGATTCCAATATCTTTGATTTTTAGGCCTTCCTGGATCCATTTGGATCAGTAGAGGTGAATATAGAAGGGGTGAAGACGAAGGCGGACTTTGAGGTCATAGATATTATGGATGACTCTGATCCATACCTTGCATTACTTAGCATTGATTAGGCCTTTGACAATAATGCAATGATAAATATGAAGAATAGGCATATGTCATTTCAGAAAGACACCCTACATCACAACTCTTGATCCTAACAAAGGGGACAGGTACCAGGAGCTAGTGGATGAGGATGCATGAAGCTCTATAATTGAAAACATTTACAAGATCACTGGGTGCAGGGAAGACTATACAAAACCCACCGCAAATGGAGAATTAAGTTGGCGTAGCATGAAGTCCTGTGATATCGACTTTAAATATGCCATGGAAAGATGGCATAACAAGTTGTATGAGGTCTCTACTCGCAAGTGTGTGAGGTTAACTAAATTAGTGTGTTGCATCAGATCATAGTTATGTGATGCCTTTCGATTTGAAGAAACAAGGCCAATAGAGGTATTCCTAGTGCATATGGAGAAGGTTTTCCCAATAGAAAGAAGGATTCAAGCCATGGATGTCGTGGTTCAGGGAACACGAGCACAATGGTAGGCGACTCATTGCGTGAATATCCAGGATTGGGTGTCGGTGGCTGAGTTGATAAAAGTACAGTTATATCCCATCATCAAATTCAAATTGGCCAATCGGTACAAGGGAACTAAAGATCCCTGGGAACATATTTCCTGTTGTGAACAACGTTAAACTTCCAAAAATATTCCTCAAACCCAATGGGTCCATCTGTTTGTTCATACTATGGATATGGTTCCTAAGAGATGGTATATTCAGGAGGAGCTCCAGAGGCAGACGATATAATGGATTCATGTAAGATCAACATTTTTCTCAACTTTTCGCTTCACAACAGAAGCTTCGCTTCAAAGGGAGGCACTCTATAGAATTAAGAACTTTATATTTCATCGTCAACCAAAGAACGTCACCCCAAAGATGATCTGCTCCTACCATCAACCAATGCAAAAGATGAAAGAGGTTGTCCACTGTTGGAAGGTCGAGGTGGATGACATTGACGACGATGATTCACGGAGGATATAAATAAAGGAATTTGAGGGGGAACGTGCATTGAAGAAAAGGAGGCAGAAATGATTGCATCAACCTATGATCATTCAATTAAGAAAAAGAAACATACCATCGGCACTGAAGAATCACTCAAAATGGCTATTATCGAAGATTACTGGGACAAAGAGACTGTCACCCATGTCGTTGACCTATTCAAGGAATATGAGGAATTGTTTCCTTGCAGCTTCTCAAAAATGAAAGGAATCACAGGATCGTTGGGGGCTATGAAAATTTAGCTCAAGCCGGATGCCAAACCAATCAAAAGGAGGCCTTATTAATTAAACCCCAAGTACAAGGAAAAATTGTGCAAAGAGCTAGATCAGATATTAGATGTTGGAATCAGTGTTCTTGTGGAGGAGTCTGATTGGATTAGTCCTATTGTGGTGCAACCTAAGAAAACCGATGATATCCAGATATGTGTAGATCTTAGAAATATTAATGCAACATGCTTCCATGACCCTTTCCGTACCCCTTTCACCATTAGGTGCTGGAAAATGTTAGAGGTCGGGAAGCCTACTCTTTTACAAATGACTTTTCAACGTATCATTAGGTTCGAATTGTAGAGGGGGATCAAGCCAAAACCACCTTTGTGACGGAATGGGGGTCTTTTACGTATACTATGATGCCTTTTGGCTTAAAGAATGCCCCTGCAATATTCTCTCAGATAATGGTCGTGACCTTCAAGGAATTTATCCACAAGTTTATTGAAGTTTATTTGGATGATTAGATAGTGTTCAGTTTGTTGAAAGAACACATGCAAGCCCTTCAGCTGATGCTGGATCAATGCCGCCA
>SNQJ01S0088325.1:0-17921 GCA_010110895.2 Picea sitchensis
ATCTCATTAAACATTAAGAAATGCATTTTCGGTACACCTTTTGGAATATTGTTGGGACATATAGTGTGTAAACAAGGTTTACTAGTGGACCCTGCTAAGATTGCAGTCATTGTAAATTTAACACCACCAAAGTCAGTGGGCCAGTTAAGAGAAACATTGGGACATACATCCTATTACAGGAAATTTATAAAGGGGTATGCACAAATTACTGCACCAATGGAAAAATTGTTAAAGAAGGACACTAGATTTCAGTGGAATGAGGAATGTCAGCAGGGGTTGGACACTTTAAAGGAAAAGATGGTAACAACACCTATACTAGTATTCCCAGATTGGGAAAAGACATTTCAAGTGCATGTATATGCATTATACATAACACTTGGAGCAATTATGGCGTAGCCGGGAGCAAGGGACTTAGACCATCCTATAGCCTTTGCAAGAATAAAATTGTCAGAGTCAGAGAATACAAAAAGAGAAGGCCTATCCATGACATATGTACTTCAAAAATCCAGGCACTATTTATTGGCTAAACACTTTAAAAAGTTGAGAGACCATTCTACCCTCAAATATATAGTCAACAAGTTAGTGTTGGTGAGGAGGATCTATAAATGGATATTATTGTTTCAAGAATTTTATTTCGAAGTGATATTCAAACTAGGGAGTCTGAATGCGGGACTTGATCATTATCTAGGGTAACTAATGGATAAGAACCTACTAACTTGGAAGACAACTTCCCTGATGCACAGTTATTTTCAATACATGTAGTTGATGAATAATTCACTGATATTATTGAATACTTAAGTATAGGGGTTACACCAACAGACTTTAGCACTGCGCAGAAGAAAAATCTTGTAGTCGGAGATTCAAACTATCAAATCATTACAGGACATTTATATAAGATGGGTGCATATATCATATTGAGAAGATGTGTATTGGAACATGAAAGGCACATAATTTTAGTAGAATCTCATGAAGGTATAGTTGGAAGACACTATGAAAGAAAATCTATCGCACAGAAGGTATTACATGCAGGATTATGGTGGCCAATAGTCCATAAAGATGTCAAGGAATACTGTTAGAAATGGGATGTCTGTCAGAGAGTTTGAAAACCCAACAGAACGGATGATTTACCCCTAAGACCACAAGTCACTCTACAGGTATTTGAAAAATGGGAAATACACTTTGTTGGACCGATCAATCCACCAACAAAAATGTCAGGAGCTATATATATCACTACTATGACTAAATACTTAACAAGATGGGAAGAAGCAACACTAGTCAAATTTTGCAGTGCATAGACAACAATACACTTCTTATTTGAGAAAGTGATCACTAGATTTGGATGTCCTAGGATTTTATGAGTGACAAAGGCACTCATTTTATTAATAATACCATCATGGATATGACCGAGGATTTTGACGTCTATCACTAGAAGAGTACACCATATCATCCTCAGGAAAATGGAACAGTAGAAGATTTCAATAAGATTTTGGAAAATTCTTTTACTAAGATATGCAATGTTAATAGATATGATTGGGACTTGAAAATACCAGCAGTACTATGGGCATACAGGACCTTGTGTAAGGAGTTGACAAGATAGAAACCATTCAGATTGGTGTATGGGCAGGAAGCAGTGGTACCATTAGAATTTATGGTACCTAGTCTATGAGTGGCAGCAATTACCAACATGACTGAAAGAGGCATAGTATAGGAGAGATTAAATAAACTAATGGAAATGGAAGAGGAAAGGATTCTAGCAGGATTTCACTAGGAAGTACAGAAAGAAAGAGACAAATCTTGGAATGAAAGACATATAAAAAAGAAGAGTTTTAAGGAGGGAGACCTAGTTCTGCTTTATGACAAAAAAGCATTCCAACACCCTGGTAAGCTTAGAATGCATTGGATAGGGACATATGAAGTAAATATTGTCACATATGGGGGATATGTGTAGCTAAGAGACTTGGGAGGAACAAAACTGAAAGGAATGATCAACGATATTCGACTGAAATTGTATAGGGACAATTGACCTCCTAATCCTTAAAAGTTACAACATAGTAAGAAAGTCAGGTATATAGTGTACTATAGTAGATATTAGGAAAGAAAAATAAGAAAAAGGAAGACAAAAGTAGAAAAAGAAGAAAAAGGAAGACAAAAGTAGAAAAAGAAGAAAAAGGGATAAAAAAGTAGACAAAGAAAGAAAATAAAAAATACGAGAAAATATCATGCGCAACAGACAGTGGGATCAACGCGAAAAAAAAAAAAAAAAGTGACCGCACACATCATATGGATGATAGGAATAAAAAAAAATGCACTATGGGAAAAATCACAATGGAAACGTATGCCCCACATCGAAAAATTGCAGTGCACCAGAAAATGGGCCAACGGTCAAAAAAGAAAAAAACAATCGTCGAGGTAAAAAGGCGTGAATTGGGAATTTATGAAACTTAACGAAGCATGCTTGACAAGATTTAACGAAGTTATTACCATCAAACAAGAATCTTCGATAATATTCTTTGCACTTATGACACACATATATAACTAAAACACTGGCCAAATGAGACGCATTATGGATTTACAAACCTGCGAAGCTAAGGAGCACAAAGACAGGAGGCGAATAGGAGAGTTCAGATATTGCAACAACCAAAGTTCAAACCTGAGAAGGAAGAATTCCCACAACGGAACCTCCAAAGGTCGGAACACCTATCCAAACAACACAGAAAACACACAATAGCCACAAGTCACTGCAGGAAACCATAGACGAAGAATAGGCATTTACATAGACATAAGGAATCGTCGATGTTAACTCAATTCCTTCACTACAGATCAAACCAATCAACGCCACACTAGTATAGGAAGAAGAGTAAGCCCTGATGATGGCCAATATGGACATCGATTCACATGACAGTGCACAGGACTAGGACCCATTAACAACAAGAAACTCACAACAACTTCACAGGGAAAAAGTAGCCCCCCAAAAAAATGGCGTTGATAGTGAAAGGACAAACTCTGACGGACCAAGGTCACAAACTATGGTGGGTTCTGTGCAGCATGAGGAAGTGCACCTTGAGGATATCATAGGGTATCCTGAGTCGAGCTAGGAAGAAATAAAACCATAGATTGGGACATCCAGTGCATCAACACAAAGAAATGGGAAACAACCCATCATGCAGTCCTCACACAAGTAGCTTGATGCCTCGATCATCTTATCGTTCATTCCATATGGGGTGGAGGCCATGCCAAGTTTACTAGGTTGCGTCAAAAGGTTACGATACATAGACTATGACATGTCTGACACCAGTAAGTTCCCAAAATTTTCACAATAGGTGTATATGGAAAGCCTGGACACAAGGCCATTAGGAGATCCAGTGTTGCATCCAAAACAATGGGTGGCATGCTTGGAAAACACAACGATTAAGAATTTGAAGGAGATTCCTCACTTTGGATGGCGGAAAGATGTGAACAATTGTGTCAAGAAGTTACTGGCGGTCCTCAATGGAGGATGTTTTTGGCTGGATGAACTAGTCTCCATCGATGTTGAACTAATTGTAGTCATCACAGTACTTCCATTAGATGGTGAGAATCCCACAAAGTACATGGATGATAAAACCAAGGAAAAGGCCCTCATGGAGGAGATGAAGAAAAATTATGGGATAGAAAGGGGCTCATGCAACATCATCATAAAATGGATCAGTGACATAGCCACCAGGATGGAAACAAAATTGATGGCATGCAAACTCCTTCGCAAATTCCACAAGGAGGAAGTCCCTATAGGGGTTTTCATAGTGGCAGCGCAATGTGCAAATGGTACCATGCTCAGTTGGGCCCCACATTTACTAAATATATTCCTAGATGATTGCAAGGATGCGTAAGACCTAGGAACTGAGTTCCACTACTCTTGTCTCATCATACTGATAGCGCTAATTGGATAGAAGGATCCCACCTACTCATATTTTTGTGATAGGGTAGGATGATTTCATGCAGCACGATACACATCGTTTGGAAGCACTTTGGATCCAAAGTGGAGAAATGGTAATGCCAACACTTTTCCTCAGTATTTCAATGATATACAAGAAAATATAGCCAACACTTGGAGAATATCTCTCGATATGGTATCACAATATCAATAGATATCCAACTTTAGGGATATGAGGCACAATATGTGGATACATGTGTGCAAGTATCCAGAAAAAGAATGGATACAAATTTGATTCTGCATCAATGCAGAGGAAGTTGAATGGGAAATGAAAGACTGGAAAGAGGATTGGAATATCCCAATCATCACCAAGGACATGCCCAAGGGAAAATAAGTGGAAGCAGGTTCATCCAAGACATCTACAGGAGGAAGCATTGTGACCAAGAAACCAACACAACAGGGGAAGACCGATCAAAAGACAACACAAGAGAAGAAGGGAAACACCCCAAAGAAGGACGGGAATATGGGAAAGAAGAATAACGCCCCAATGTAGGAAACACAAGGAATGAGGGATGCAACGACATAGGAAAACCCGTAGGAAACTAATATACAAGAGAAAGGGCCACCCAAACTGTCAATCATACATACAGGTGGGTCGTGCAAGAAGGCCAAGACCCACAAACAAATCCTGGAATACACAATCACCGAGGATAATTTCAATATTGTCATTGAGAACCAAAGAGAGAGGATAAGGAAGGAGTTGGCTAACATTAAGCAGGTCCTAGAACAAATACAAGCAGCCCAAATGCAAGAAATGGGAACATAATCGATCACCCAAGCGATAGAAGTAGGGGATAGGACCACGCAGAACGAATAATACACAATCCAAATCGTAACGCAATCAAGTCTTATCTTCTGGATAACAACATATATGTTCTAGATTGATGAGGCCATATCCCATATGCCACTTAAAGACCCAGAGAAGGTACAGTTGGTATTGGATAAAATACCAAAAAAGGAATTGTACAAGCTACAATTCAATGTTGGCACAGGGGCAGACCCAGGGTTAAACACTTCAACAATGCACCAACAAAATCCTAACTACCGGCCCTTTCGGCAACACCTACGAAGCAAGTGAAGTCTCACCCGAGGTAGAGGCAAGGGGGGTTACAGGAATCATATGTTTGTAACCAAGTTGGGACATAGATATGTGATTATAATACATCACAAAGTACTTAGAAGATAACATGCATTAGCTTATGAACTTCATTCACATCGTAGAACAAACCCTAAGAATATATCGACATAGTAACGCTGACAAAATAAACATCGCACATAGCATCATAGTTTAGATATAGCACATTCAACATAAATAAAGCACTGAGGATTCATATATCTATCTATCATACATAAAAATCGATCCACTAAGCAGATTCACAACATAAACATCATAGCACAAAGAAAACCATCAACACATGATATATGTGGTTCACCCTAGTGTGGGGCTACGTCCACCAACTGCTTCTTCTTCTTTATTAGGCTTCAATCTCTTACATTCTTCTTCTCCTATGCACTAAGACATGGAGCCAAGCTTCACACCGAACAAGTGACATATGCACTAAGCACCAAATCCACCTTCCCAAAATCAGGTCAAGGCACAAAGCCAACTCCTCTATCAAGCACAGAGTCTTACATACACACTATGTTTCACGAAGAAACCCAAAAATACTTGCACTTAGCCTTGCAAGCTATAAAATCCTTCCCTACTTTACATTCTTACTTATTTATACTTTTACATTTATAAAGAGGCCTAATCATGGGTAATCCCATGGGCGACATCCCATAACCCGTAACAAAAACCTAAGAACCCCATGTTGGGTCCACAAATCCCACAAAAAAAGTGAGATCCGAGATCTTATCTCCACATAGGCGCTCCTTCTTCGATCACTACGTTGAAGTCCAAAAAGTGGTCAAACCTGACCAATATTTCCTCAAAACTTGGTCGAGGGACAACACTCACCTATGACTCATCCTGAGTCACTAAGATCTAGGCAGCATTGCTTCGAAGGCCTCGAGATTAGCTCAAGATGCCTCAACTTGCTACTTTTCCTAGGCCTCCTACTTAATGAGCTCTTGGATTATCTACTCTGTAACAGGCCCTTCCAGGCATTGTTCCCTTGTCGCAACCACTTGGTCCAGTTGTGAACCTTGTCCTTCAATCTCTTCAAGCACCGCGTAGGCTTCCTCCTGCACCAATTGTAGCCTCTCTATGACTTCCATTACTCTTCCTTGGATGGCAGTAATATGATGTTTGACTGCGCAATGTTCTTGTGATCTCTTCATTTTCTCGACTGTAGTGAGTGAATTCATCTATGCTTGAACTTTCAGTTCCTATTGTTGTGCCTTCTGTAACTTCTCTTCCAACTTCCTAAGCTATGGATCTTTCATGAGGCATTCGTAGGTCTGTGCACTTCTGAAACTTTGTTGTTTGTACTCTGAGGCAAGGGTTTTGATCCTTTCAACTCCACTCTTGGCAGCTTCCTCCCTCTATTCACGCACTTCATGCGGAGTGCTTGGTACTGCTTGGATCTCCAACTCCGTTACCCTTTATTGAAGCTTTTGGATGGTCTCAGTGAGCTTCATTACTTGAACCTCGACTACCTCATGCTCATCCTGTGCCAAGCCTGGCATAGAACGAAGTGATCTTCTCACCACTTCTTTGAACGCAGTCTTCTCTACGAGCAGTTGGTCCTTTTCCCTCTATATATTCTCTTTGTCTTCCTCGAGAATCGCCTGGAACTCATCTTTCTCGTTTTCATATGCGATTACACAGGACCGTGCAACTTGTAATTGCTCCAAGATCTCTTATTTTTATTGTCTCAAGGCTTTCGTAGAATTTTCCTTCTCTTATTAGACTTGTTGAAGTCAAGCCTCTGTTACATCTACAAGTCTTCAAAGTTGTGTTGGCTCATCCCCCAACTTTGCAGTCTCTGACGAGGAAGGAATAGTAGGGACTGTACGGACCGAGCGAATATCTTCCTATACTTCGCTCAATTCCTTTTCTATCCTACCATATTGTTCGTCCTTCTTCACTCCATATCTCTACAAGATATCCTCAGACGCATCCTCCATCACTCCATGGAATAGACTGATACCATCCTCGGTGAGCGTAGCCTCTAGATGGGGCTTACTGGCACAGGTATTCTTTCTTTCTGAAGGTTTCTACGGAGAAACCTTCCTATTCTACAGAGTTATTAATTTGGCAGGGGGATCTTTTGGCGAGGTAGCTTCTCCTTATCCTTGATTTTCTCCTTCATTCCCTCCTCCTTCTTCATTTACTTCGTCTCCTCCTCTTGCGGGTGAGCCATATCTATTTTCTTCAGAGGCATTGTATTCCTCATCAATCTATACGTCTTGTACTTCCTCCTTTTTCTTCTTCTTCTTTGCGTTGGTCTATCCAACATGCTCAATCTGGGTGACCAAGGGGATTCCTATGATATCAGTGTCGAAGAGCTATGCATCTGCAGCAGGTACAAGGAACTCCTTTGGTCATTCATTTGTGATTTGCTCCATGTATTCATCAACTAGGTTGTAATAGGACTACAATTCTTCCTTGCTCTCATCCTTGCGTGCAGTGATATATATGAAATGTTGATATGCGCAAAACTTAGTGATCGGTCTATACTGGTGCAAGGTGCACAATGTCATGCATGTGAATGACTCTATGGCAATATTCAGTTTCTAATAGTAGGCATGGAACACTTTGTTTGACTACCATTGCTTTGACATGTCATTTGTATACCATAATGTAGAAAATGTACCTGCCAATGGCTCTGATGGTTGAATTTCTGGAAAAGTTTCTCCCTCAAGCATTGGCCAAGCGACAAATACAATCAGCACGAGTAGCCAGCTGAAGTGGAACTCGTATACTTGATCCTGTGCTTTGCAACAGTATTTATCAAGATCTTTGAAGAGGTAAATTTCCCCATTCATTTGCATTCCCTCCATGCATTTCCCTGCGAGGTCTACTTCGAACCCGGTGACCTATGTGGGATGGTTCTTTTGGACGAGATTGCTAGCTATGAGTTGTCAAGAGAGGTGCATTACGCCATCCTGGATAGAGGCTACCTTGTAGCCTCTCTTTCCTTTCTCAACTTCATCGTATGCCTCCTTTATGCGTTGTTCCAAGGATCAATCCAAGGCCTTCCTCGGGTATAACTACTAAGGGTCAGGTCCCTGCATGCTCAATCTTGTGATCAGGTGGATCAGCGTCAAATCCACAGTAATTTGCCTGTCGATATATAGGTATCCATCATGATATAATGACAAGAGGATTTTAACGCAGGCGTTAACCTCCTGATGTCGGCCAAAATGAGGAATCTTCATCATGGAAGCATTAACCTCCTGATGTCGGCCAAAATGAGTTTTAACGCAAGTGTTAACCTCCTGTTGTCCTGGAAACATAGCCATTTGTTGGCACAGGGGAAGACCCAGGTTTCAACGCTTCAACAACACACACAAAAAACCCTAACTATCATCCCTTTCAGAAACACCTACAAAGAAGGCGAAGTCTATCTCGAGGTAGAGGGAGGGAGGTTACAAGACTCAAGTGTCTATAACCAAGCTGGGACATAGATCTGTGATTATAATACTTCATAAAGTACTTAGAAGATAACATGCATTATCTTATCAACTTCATTCACATCATAGAACAAACCCTAAGGATATATCGGTGTAGTAACGATGACAAAATACACATCACACTTATCATCATAGGTTAGATCTAGAAAATTCAACATAAATAAAGCACTGAGAATTCATAGATCTATCTATCATACATAACAATCAATGCACTAAGAATATTCACAACACAAACATCATATAACAAAGCAAACCATCAACACATGATATACGTGGTTCACCCCAGTGTGGGGCTGCGTCCACCAACTACTACTACTTCTTTATTAGGCTTCAATCTCTTACATTCTTCCTCTCCTGTGCACTAATCCACATAGCCAAGCTTCACGCAACAAAAGGTGACCTGTGCACTAAGCACCAGATCCACCTTCCCAAAATTAGGTCAAGGCACATAGCCAACTCCTATATCAAGCACAGAGCCTTACATACATAGTTTGTTACACTAATCAACCCAAAACTACATTCACATAGCCTTGCAAGCTATTGACTCCCTCCCTACATTACATTCTTACTTATTTATACTTTTACATTTACAAAAAGGCCTAATCATGGGTAAACCCATGGGCCGACATACCATAACAAGTTACAAAACCCTAAGAACCCCATGATGGGTCCACAAAGCCGAGAAAACAAGTGAGATCCGTGATCTCATCTCTGTTTGGGTTCTCCTTCCTCGATCACTGCGTCGAATTTTAAAAAGTGGTCAAACCTGACCAATATTTTCTCAAAACTTGGTTGAGGGCCAACAGTCAGTGTCACACAGGAAGTGCAATAACGAGCTAGAACAGAGATGACATAATTTTAGGTAACCATAGATGGCAAGGATGCACTAGAATTGGTGGTAGAGTAGTTCAAGCTGGAGACACAAGAGGAAAAGCAATGCATAGATAAATTGGAGTCAAAGTTGAAGGAAGTCTTCACAAAAATTCTAGACAACGTGTAGGAATCCATGAGTAGTGCTAAAGAACATGTTCAAATCATCGCACAGACGCTCGAAGACTATAAAAAGGATGTTGAGGAACTCAAAGAAAAGTTAACACCAACCACCCATCTCGAAGTCATAGTTGAAAGGGAAAAATAGGCATCCCTGCAAGTAGAAATGATGGAGAAAGAATCCAAAAAGGTCACAAAACGTTTTGACAGGACCACGCAACTATGGACGATGTTGGAGGAAGATAACAAGGTCCAACAAATAGAACAACAATAGGAGAAAATCAACATTGAAATGCAGGAGATGAAGCAGTGACAAAAGACCATGAGCATCACAAAACGATTGAGAGGCATGCAGGAGATTAAATCCCTACAGACATAATTGAAGACTGTGCAAGGTAACAAGCAGGTAAGGAAATCACAGATAGAACCGCTCCAGGAGAAAGCATTGAAAATACTGGCTAGAATAGAGGAGGAAAAGACAAGCATGGCCCAAGAGCATTCCAAGAGTGAAGAGTCTATGAAGGAACACATCACAGCACAGAGGGTAGAGGAGCACAAAAAGAAAGTTGTGTAGGTGATATCCAAAGGGGAAGAATTAGAAGGAAATGTCCACAGCTTGGCAAAGGCTGTACAGGGAGCATGCATCACCTGAATGGCTCGGGACAAACCACATGTCATTTTTGGGGGCATGTTGGGAGAAGGCCTATTTTGAGAAATGAAGTTTATTTTGGGAATAGGCCTACTTTTGGAGAATGATATGTTTTGAGGAAAGACCTATTTTTGGCAAGGAAGATCTAATTTTGGAGCATGCACAAGAAGTGGCAAGAAAGAAACATGCATAAAAAGAAGGAAAAGCAACATGCAAGAGGAAAAACAAGGTGGCGCACAGGAATACAAGCTTGACCGGGATAGATTTAGGGTTTTTTATAAGGATTGTAATGGCTATAAGACTGTAAAATAGTATAAATAAGAACCTAGGAGGTCTATAAAATGGTATGGTAGTTAAGGAAAGAAAGGATCATATCACTTTATGGGATTGTGGATTGTAACAAGTTTGGAGAAGATTCAAGTAAGGGATATTTTTTAGGGTTAGATCATAGGATTAGGCACCTGGTGTGATCTAGTCCGCCTCACAGAGAGTTCTCAACCCCAATCTTGATTATATTACTAAGATGTAACGTGTGCAACACAATATTTTTCAGTAGATTAAATAAAAGGGCAGAGAAGCCAGATCTTTGTGGATGTAGCCTGAGGAGGGGGTGAACCACGGTAAAAATTGGGTTATGTGTGATGTTTAATTAATGTTTACTTTCTGTTAATGATTAGCTTATGAATGACTGATTAAACTAGATGTATCTACATGCATGCATAAGGCTAAAGATGAATCAATCCTAGAAATTCTTAAATCAATAACAAGGGTAATGCATCAAGAAGTAAGAACGCAACCATCGATCCCCACTCATTCCTAGACTGCAAACACCTGGGTATTGTAGTCACCCATAAAATCTATCTTGGGTGAGCATATAATGTGCACCCTATGCACAACATTGCCTTCTGTTTTACCAGGAGGGTCGATAGTTTTAGAGGGTTTTGTTGGAAACTTGTTGAAATCCGAACCTAGGTTAACCCAAGAAGAGGTAAGAGGAAGAAAGTCAACCAACACTGATTTCATTAGATTTGATGTTTTTCCTCTATTCCTGGTCAATAAATCATGTTTTTTTTATGACACTAGATCGTGCAAATAAGTTTTAATTGATTTGATTTAATGTCCATCATCACCCACATCACATCAAAGTCGGGGTCTCACTTCCTCAATTTATTTTAAATCTTGCCTTAGCCGCCCAAAGCGCCTTCATCTCTCATTCTTTAGTATTGATCTTGTTTCCTTATTCAAGTCTTCATGATTATCAAATTTAATAATTTGTCTTCATATTTCTTGTATCCTTGTGTTGTCGTTCCAGATATAGGAAGTCTGATAATTAGCTACCAGTTCTTCAATTTTTTTAAATAGGAAGATTTCCAAAGGAGATGTTATCCTTAGAAAGGAATTGTAGGAAGTTGCATATATTGAGGCACACCTTGAAGTTTGTGACTTTTTTAAGAGTGTTGGATGCTACAGGTTTTGTAAAAAAACTCCAGGGGTACCATCAAGGTGTCACAAAATCATTTTCTAAGGGTTTTGATGGGATTAAATTTCATCTTGGGCCTGTTATGATGCATATAAATGAGGCTAGTATAGCGGCCACTACATAGATTCCTGGTGAGGGTGAAAAATGTTTCAAGATCACATCAACTACATAAATTGATTTTAGATCATTGCTTAAAAAGGAGCATCAGAACATGAAATGGAAGCAAGGAATTCCCATAAGTTATTTGGAGGGAAATGGCAAGAATTGTTGAATATTATTCAGGTTTATAACACATGTGAAGGAATATATGCAAGAACTATGATTTATCATTTCAGACTACTCCTTCACTTCACTCGTAAGAAACCACTAAACATGCCTTATTATTTACTTAGAAGTCTTACGAAAATGGATTCCAAAGTCCAGGATAAGCCCCAGAAAGCTATTAATAGCTTGTTCCATCATGGCCCTATTAAATTAATAGTGTTAGAGGAGCTAAGAAGAATAAATAAGACCAAGATTTATCTATTTTTGGGGGGTGAATTTGAGCAAGAATATCAACCACAGGAAGAGGGCACTTCCTCACAGCAGGTAAAGACTCTAATGAAAAGTAAGAGGAAGAGGAGAGAATTGTCACCTGTGAAACTAGTAACATAAGATTCGTCATCAATGCCAAAGAAAACTAAAAAGAATCTTTAAGTTTGGAAAATAGATAGAAGGTGGAAGAAAAAATATTGCCTCAAACATTCTCAACTTTCCCTATTCATATTCAGAATCAGAGCAACCTATTGCAGAAGTAGAGGTTCCATAACAGGGGATACCTGAAATATCACCAAAGAAGAAGGCTAGTAAACAATCTAAGGTACATAAATTTTAAAAGAATCTTTCAGAGTTGCAAGTATAAGAAAGGTATCTTAAATCATATCACAAATATCTAAGACATAAATCTCTCAAAGTTGGTACTGCATTGGATGAGTTAGCTATCAAATATAAGACTTTGAAGCACAAGAATAAGAGGCTTTGGGAATATAACAGTAATATGCATAATATCAATAAGGTTTTGAGGTTTAAACTTTCCCCTATAATACCGAAACCTAAAACGTGTCTCAGACTCAATGCCTTAGAAGAAGCAGCACTTAGGGTGCAATGAGGTGCTTATTATATATATGGAGTAGGGTTAAAGATTTATCATCAAAGTTTTTGACAAGATTAGAAGCAGTTACATGTTTTTGCAACTAAATCATATTTCATGCTTAGTTTCCATAATGTTATTCCCAGAAAATCGATAGCTAAGAACACTCTGTTTTCACCCTGTTAGCTACCAAAATTTATGTTATTGAAAAAAAGCATGAAAATCTCCTTAAATCACTTTAGATTGGTTCCAAAGAATTCTAGAAGGATTCTAGAGAAATCATACATATATGACACATAATCAAGCTGCTACAACCACCTTCAAGTCATATTAGATAGGGTTTACTAATTAAATTTAAAGCATATCCTATTTTTTAGGGTTTTGTTGCAACCTTCCCAAGATTTCTGATACGAGTCATCATATAGTTATGTCTTGTTGGGAAAATTTTATCTTTTGTAATTATTTAGTAACTAGACTTATCTAAAGAGGTTCTACCTCCTTGGAGTTATATAATATATCATTTCTCATGTAAAAATGGTTCGGGGACTTGAATAAAAATACTATTTGTGTTTGTATTTTCTAAACTGTTTTTTATGAGGATCAATATAGAAGTATAGACTTTTCATTGACAGAGATTCATGTGTCAGTAGATTCAGATGTGTGTTTTCTCGTAAGAGAATGTTTTTCCTTCTTAGTTTTTTCATATTCATGTTTTTATTCAATGTTTAACTGAAATGAATGATTTAAAATTCATATATGTATTCTTTGAGTTACAACAATTAAGCACTTTCATCTCTTTCTTCTGAATTGCATTGGAATTCATCCATGGCTAGATGTTCATATGTAATGAATTGTTAATCCTCATTCTTCCACCATACTGCAACGAAATTAGTTATTTGAAGATACTACCTATCTTTCCTCTACCACCAATTTTCTCAACCACCAGTTATTGATCCCCTAGATTTTTGTTTCAGTTTATGACTCCATGCCCAATGGCGAGTTTCTCCTAACCCTACCACAATAATTTAAAAACCTTTTCACCTACATAAGGTCTATCCATTGTTCCTAATTCAATAACTAGTCATTGATTGTTTGATTTATGAGAGACAAACCTCTTTGGATTGGAAGGGATAACTTTCGGTCCTAAAACTGGTTTGTGGTTACCTCAAGGTTTTCCTTCTACAACCAAGGAAAATTATAGAGTGATAATAGTAAGGACCAGTGTGGAACAAAGGTAGTGTTTTAGATCCTGTAATTCCTTCTATTGTGATTCAAACTAGACAAACTTAGCTTTAGCTCCCCCCTTGGTCACTTGACTCAAGGGCCGAGCTATATGAGAGAAACCCAACATGAATTTGTGGTAGAAGTTGGTGAGGCCTAAGAAGTTGTGAATCTCTATCAAAGTAGTCAGAGTTGGAAAAATGTGAATGGCCTTGATCTTGGTTGGTTCCACTTGCACCCCATGTTCATCCATGGTGTATCCTAAAAATTGGATTCTTTGCATGCTGACTGAGCACTTCTCCAATTTGGTGTATAGCTTGTGTTGTCCCAAGGTGCTCAGGACCTGCTGAATGTGTTGAAAATGTTTTTCCCTAGTCCAGATGAAGATGATCAAGATGTCATCCAAATATACCATACAAAATAGTTTGTGAATTTCCACAAGATATCATCCATCATCCTCATGAATGTTGTTGGAGAATTAGCCAATCCAAAAGGAATGACCAACCACTCAAAGAGGCCTTCTTAGATTTGAAGGATGTATTGCATATATCAATTGATTCTATCAGATCCTGTTCATAGTTCGAATTCATATTGATCTTGTCGAAGAAATTGGAACCCTTGAGTTGATCAAGAAGATCATCAATCTAGGGGATCAGGTATTGGTTCTTAACAATGATTTTATTCAAGGCTCTATAATTAATATAGAGCTTCCACATTCCATCCTTATGTTTCACCAACTTAATTGGGCTCCCTTAAGGTCAGGATCTTGGTCGAATGTGGCCCTTGTAATTGATCTCATGAATTGGACACTTTATTTCATCATTCCCCAAAAGGAAGCATCTATATATTGGACCATTGGGAAATGGAATACCAAGTATCAAATCAACGGGATGTTTGACCTGATAGTGCATAGGAACCCCTACAAGTGAAGTGAAGAGGTATTTTTATTTCTCTACGAGATTGTCCACCTATTTTTATTTTATAGAGAGACCATGTGTTGAATCTATGGTGGTCGTAATGACCTTTCATTCCCCTTTTGATCGGACCATGATGAGAAAAAACTTCACAGATTTTAAATTCATTTTCGGCACTTTTCTGTCGAGGTCAATGCAGTAGTAGAAACTACCTAGGGTACCCTATAGGGATGACCTCCCAATGTTATAATGACACTATAAGGTTGGGGCTCATAAACTTCACAATGTTTCCACATATAAGGTTGTCCTAAAATAAAATCACAAACTTCGAGTGGGGAAACATCACATAATACCTCATCTTTGAAGGGATTTATGTCATATGACATGTGGAACTGTTGGCTAACTGTTGGAATTACTAAGACAACTAAGAGGGGGGGGTGAATCAGTTGTTACTGTGCTTAAACAATTTTATGCGTATTAAAGTATTATTAACCTTCTCCAAGTGATCATCAAATATTATTCAATACATGAGTAGCATAAATAACAAACATCAATCACACACATGATATACACAGAGAGAAATATTCACCAGGAAACCCATAAAGGGAGAAAACCTTTTCTTCTTCGAATGATAGGCAGTCTTTTAAGTTCTGTACATCATCTTTCTTTGAGCACCAAATCAAAATGAGGCTACAACCTCTTATTTAACAAGCTGCAACTTGCTGAGAGAACCAACTCTCTGGTTTCTCTAGCACCCACTAGAAGGAAGAACCAACTCCCTGAGTGTTCCAGCACCAACTGGATGGAAGAACCAACTTCCAGTCACACAGGCACCAACCTGCATAACAAAGAACAATGGTTCTCCCTTGCACCACCCTACCACCCTGGTTTTTTTGGTTGCAACCAGATGGAAGCTACAACTTCCTATGTTCAAGAACCCACTTGAAACTCTAAGGACAATAGTCCTCCCTAGAACCACCCTGAGATATAAATATTTTCTTATTGAAATTTATTACAGTGATACAGTATTTATCAATGGATTACCAGTTTCATCATTGTTCTGCTACATTGGTCTGCTCTACCTACATCATTGCCTTCCTTCTTGCATCTTCTTGCACTTAAGTTCTCGTACAGTCTGTTGTTTTCACCATTTATGCTTTGTCCAACTTATGTTCTTCATCTCTGCATTTTATCCCTCAGTTCATCCTGTTATCTTCATTTCTTACAGTTCAACTACTTTTTATAGAGAAACAACAACCTCACCCTGTTACGACATTTTTCTTTTATTCATGCTCTCATCATCCATTACACTCCGCATCTCCAACTCTCAAGTCGGGAATCTAAAAAACGCTCAGGAAAAATGATTTAACTGTTCAGTAACAATGATTCAATTATTTTAATTGAATCATAACTGATCAAGAAACCATAAAGTGAAACAACAACCCTTCAATCAGATTATGTTTGATCAACGTCGTTGGATTATACATGCAAAGGCTTTTTGTTTCCAACGTGTAACCTCCAATGTGCAGCCTAGCAGCGCTAGCTCCTTCCCCTATCTTTTGTTGATGTGACCTTGGGTGATGATATCATCTGACCATGTGAATGTGGGCGTGGCCAAAGGTGGTTTGAGATCAAACTACATTTCGCCCCAAAATTTACCTCGAGCCTCCATGTCTCCTTTCTCTAAAACCGTGGTTTCAATTGCGGCCCACCCTTAACTTTTTAAATTCCGTGCACCTTCAATCCCCGCAATGAAACAAGACTGTCAATCTCATGATCTTGACGGTGCTCCTCAACGAACAGTTCATATCTATCCTCTCAAGTCTTCGGATCAGATCTAGACTTCCTAAATCAACAACTATGATTTCTATGATTTACTTCATGATCCGGGCTCCAAGAGTTTCAAATCTCAAACCCTAATTTTATTCATATGCCAATATTCTAGATTCAATGATCTACGAACACTTATCCTTCTCAATTGATGGCTCTACCTCTACTTTGAAAATTTTAACTTTCAACCTGATCAACAGCTCTGCGGCCCCTTTCTCGATCAATGGTCCATATCTCCTTCAAGTCTCCGAACTTCTGAAATCTCAAGTCTCAAACTTTACTTCCCCTCGAAGTATGCGAATCGTACTCTTGGATCGGACGGTTGAGGATTACTTTAGGTCTTTACCTAGAGTCCATAGGATTATGCCACATCTGTTCTGGATCAGATGGTCCAGATTTACTTCAGACGATCTGACGCTTGAGATCTTCTTTAGATGATCTTATGACTGAGATCTACTTCGGATGATCCGACGGTCAAGAATTTATTTCGGCTTTCTGGGTCTCCATTAGGGAATTTCAAAACTCAAATCGACGCTCTGGATCAGATGGCCCAGAATCAATTAGGACAATCTGACGCTTGAGATATTCTTCGGATGATCTGATGACTGAGATCTACTTTGGATGATCCGGTGGTCAAGAATGTATTTCAGCTCTCCGGGTCTCTGAGCTTCAGGAATTTCAAAAATAAAATGATGCTCTAGATTAGATGACTCGGATTCACTTCGGATGATATGATGATTGATATCTTCTTCAGATGATCTAATGACTGAGATCTACTTCGGATGATCCAGTGGTCGAGAATGTATTTTGGCTCTCTGACTCTCCAGGCTTCGGGTATTTCAAATCTCAACTGGAAATTATTGAAGTGATTTCTCTGGAGCGTAACCTCCTCATAACTTTAGACCCGAAACAAATGATGTTCATTTGATCAAGATCTTAGATCAACGACTCGATCTTTTTGCGATGTAGTTTTTCCTTGGATGAAATCCAACAGCTCTCCATCTTTGCTTATCCTATTGTTACACATTATTTTCGTCATCCCTATGATCGTTAATGATGTAAACCTATCTATTGCCTTTAGAGGGGTCACAGTGGCCTGAGTTCCTGAAGAGAGAAGGAAGAAGAACTTTTCCTGAGAAAAGAAGTTGCATTTTCCT
>SNQJ01S0088325.1:17931-46616 GCA_010110895.2 Picea sitchensis
GTCTTGTTTTGTTCTAGATCCAGGTGGATCTAGGGAGATCGGTTTGTGTCCGCACTTACGGATTTATCCATAAACACCTATCCTTCCACTTAATTCAATCCGACGGATGATGGAGATTTGGATAATCGAATTCTCAAACCTTGTTCCTCGTTTATCCTATCCTTCACTTAAATTGATCTGACGGATGACAGATATTTGGGTGTTCGAATTCTCAATCATTTTGGTTTGTCTTGTGGAGATGTTGATCCTGATCACGTTTATGTACTGTGTTTTTCCTTCTAATCTTTGATATGTGCATATTGTTCGCTTCTCCTCCTGAGCTTATGCTTTTCCTGTTTTCCATCGTCTTTGTTGTTCTTTCCATCAATGACAAGCAAACTCTTCCTGTAAAGAATGCCAACAATCTCCCCCTTTTGCATTGATGGCAACCATGAAAGGCTACACTATTCTTCTTAGACTTCCAACTATAGCATCTAGACCACACCTTTTCTCCCCCTTTGACATCAATGTCAAATAAAACTGAGAGTGACTCTATTCTTCCCCTAAATAGAGATATAATGAGCACTCTCCTGCTGATCAGATAGATTGTTTTAACTTGATAACATGGTCACGCCCAACTTCTGGCGTAGATACTCAAACTGAGCTTTTGCAAGCGGTTTAGTGAAGACATCAGTTATTTGTTATGTGGAAGGAATATAATTCAGCTGAACAACTCTGTTTGTAACCTTCTCTTAGAGAAAATGATATTTTATTGGTATATGATTAGTCTTTGAATGGAGAACAATATTCTTGGAGACACTAATGGCACTGGTGTTATCACAGTGAAGTGGAATGGGATTAGTATAAGTTACCTTCAAATCTGCAAGAGTTTGTATCATCCATAAGATCTGAGTGCAGCAAGTAGCAGCATCAATGTACTCTACATCTGTAGTTGATAATGAAATAGATCCTTTCTTCTTACTAAGCCATGCTACTAGTGAATCACCTAAGAATAATGCACCTCCACTGGTGCTCTTTCTCTCATCCAAACAATTTTCCCAATCAACATCTGAATACGCAGTTAATTGAAAATTCTAATTTCTAGGATACTAAAGACCATAAGTCATTGTACACTTTGCTAAATGAATTTTTTTAGGAGTATATTGATAACAACCTATCATTCCAAAAGCTTTCATTATATCAGGACGGTATGTTGTGATGTACATAAGACTTCCTATCATTGATCGATATGTTCCTTGATCAACATCATGTGAAATATCATCTTTACTAAGCTTGCAACAAACCACCATAGGTGTGCTCACAGGTGTAGAATCTTCCATCTAAAATATCTTTAACATCTCTTTAAAATACTTTTCTTGAGAGATAGATATCCCTCAATAACTTTGATTGATTTGTAAACCAAGAAAATATGGCAGTTCTCCTATCAAGGACATCTCGAACTCAATTTGCATAGAATTAGCAAATCAATGAACTGAAGGGTTATTGGCACATCCAAAAATAATGTCATCTACATAAACCAAAACAACTAATAAATCATCACCTTTAGACTTAATGTATATATTACTGTCAACATTACCTTTCTTGAACCCTTTTTCCTATAGAAATTTGTCCAGTCTATAATACCAGGCTCGTGGTCCCTGTTTCAATCCATATAATGCCTTTTTCAACTTAGAGACATAGGCAAGATTATTTGTCAGTAAAAATCCTTCAGGTTTCTCCACATATACATCTTCTTCTAGATCTCCATTAAGAAATGTTGACTTAACATCCATTTGATATACTTTAAATTTCTTATGACATGCATAGGCAAGAAACGTTCTTATGGCTTCCAATCTTGCCACTAGTGCAAAGGTTTCGTCAAAATCCTGTCCTTCAACTTTTGCATACCCCTTTCAAACCAATTTGGCTTTATTCCTAATAATTTGTCCTTGTTCATTCATTTTGTTCTTAAACACCCATTTGGAGCCAAATACATTATTATCTGCAAGTATAGGAACAAGCTCCCAAGTATTTTTCTTATCAATCTGATCCAGTTCCTCATTCATTGATTTTAACCAATTTAAATCTTTACTAGATTCATTAAAGTTCTTGGGTTCCACCATGGATATGAAGGCTATATGTGATTTCTCGGTGTATTTGATTATCCTTCTCCTAGTTTGTACACCTTTGTCTTTCTCACCAATTATCTGACTTGTAGGATGATTCTTTTGAGTAATTTTGGAGGAAGGATTTGATGTTGTCTATTGATTTGAGTCTGCATGAGTCTGTGTATATTCATCTGACTTAGAGTCTTCTTTTTATGATTCTTGGACCTGTTCATCTTTAGCTTCAGTTGTGTCCTCTGTAGAAAACTCAATATTTCTCACCTCTCTTACTGGGACTCCTTCATCAACCTTTAAATCAATGAAATCAACTAATTTATACAATATTTTATTAAAGCATCTATATCCTTTACTATTGGTAGAATATCCTAAGAATATTCCTTCATCATCCCTGTCATCATACTTGCCAAGGTTTTCATTATTATTATTTATGTAGCACTTACTCCCAAAGACTTTGAAGTGTTTGATTGAAGCAAGTCTTCCATACCAAAGTTCATAAGGTGTCTTGTCACTGTGTGGTCTAAGGTGGGCTTTGTTAAGAATATGATTTGTTGTGTGTATTTCTTCTACCCAGTAGGTTTGACCAATGTTCTTCTCATTCATCATTGACCTGGCCATTTGTTGAACTGTTCTGTTTTGCCTCTCAACTACTCCATTTTGTTGTGGAGTTCTTGGGATTGTGTATTCTCTCTTGATCCCATGTTTATCATATAATTCCTTGAAATCACTTGACATAAATTCTCCTACCATATCTGATCTTACTGCCTTTAACCTGTTTCCTGTTTCATTCTCAGTTAAAGCTTTAAATATTTTAAATTTCTCAAATGCTTCATCTTTTTCTTTGAGAAAAGAAACCCAAGTGAGTCTGGAGTAATCATCAATGATCAACATGAAGTATTTTTCCTTCCCAGTGCCTTCCTGTCTTGATGGTCCACATAAATCCATATGAACTAATTGGAGTGGTTTCTCTCTTGAAGTAGAGCTCTTGGATTTAAATTGTTTCCTAGTTAGCTTTCCTACTTGGCAGGGTTTACACACAGAATCTTGTGGCTTTGATATTCTTGGAAGATCTTTTGCTGCCTCAAGATTTTTGATCTTGATTAAGTGGTCAAATTTTAGATGTCCAAGTCTCCTATGCCATAACCATCTTTCATCATGTTTTCTTAGATGACACTCTTCTCTATATTCTCTCATCACATATACATTATTATTTGTCCTTATGCCTTTAGCCACCACTTGTCCTGAGTTTACAAACTTTATCTTACAATCTTTGGAAGTGAACACCACTTCACATCCTCTGTCACACATTTGACTTACACTAAGGAAATTATGTTTCATCCCATCTACAAGAAGAACATCCTAGGCTTTTCCTTTACCATTACTCAAACTCACCATCCCTTTGCCCTTGATTTTACCTAGTTCATCATTTCCAAAGGTCACATTTCCTATTTTTCTTTTACTAATAGACATAAACATATCCTTGTCTCAATTCATGTGCTTGGAACATCCATTGTCTATATACCAAGGGTCTTTTTGTTTTTATTATATGTTGGTCGCAGAGTACTCACATGGTCTTATTGTCTGCTGACTTGGAACTTGATCATCTTTACTAGCTCTTTTCTTTCTGTCTGTTTGCTTATTGAACCACTTACATAGCCTAAACCAGTCTTCAACAAAGGAGATCTATGTTTTCTTAGAATGTCATTTAGTTCTGTTGAGGCTTTAATGCTTGGAATATTTTGGAGATACAATGCTTTAAACTTCTCCATTTATTTTCTGGTTTTTACTACCTCTTCTTCCAAGGCTTCACATCTTGCCTTCTTCTCTGATAACTGTTGTTTTAGAGTGTCCTCTATTTTCTTTTCCTCTTCTAACTTCACTTTTAGCAGGGCAAAGTCTTCATCAGGTTCTTTACCATTGTTTTCAAATTGTATCAACAATTGTTTTTGTTTTCTCTTCTTAAGTCTGAGTCTGTCAATCTCTTCTATAGCATTGATTAGTTCACCTTCCATATCAACCACAACTTCTTCATCATTAACATAACTTCCTATGCTTTTATTATCATAATATTCTTTGGCCATATGCATAAATTCATTAACCTTATCTTCACAGGAAGAGTCACTATATGTGTCTTCTAAAGAGTCATCATTGTTTACACATAAACTTTTATTTTTACCAAATCTCTTGGATTTGTACTTCTCTTCACCTTCATAGTTCTGGTCCTTCTTATTGTGTTGACACTTAGATTCAAAGTGACCTATATTTCCATAGTTAAAACATTTGAAGGGCAACTTGCCTTGGTATTTTCCTAATCCTTTCTTTAACCTTCTCACAAATTTTGCCTCAATATCATCTAATTATGAATCATTATTCTTCTCTTCTTTAAAAGATGATTCTCTAGTGGTGGATTTATCTTTAATAATATTCATTTCATAAGCAATTAGAGTTCCTAGGAGTTGATCAATAGAAAGATTTTTAATATCATTCAGTTCTTCTATTGCAGAAACGTTTGGATTAAATCTATCAGGCAGAGATCTTAAAATCTTCTGAACTAAAAATGCATCTTCAATATTCTCACCAAGACCCTTCATGGAATTCACAAGATCCTCAACTCTTAAAAAATATTTACTAATTGTTCCATCCTTTTATCAAGTAGGGATATTAAAATATTTTGAACTAAAATGCATCTTCAATATTCTCACCAAGACCCTTCATGGAATTCACAAGATCCTCAACTCTTTAAAAAAATATTTAATGAATTTAAACCGAATCCTCATTCATCTTTAGTTGTTCAACTTCAATCTATGTGTCTAAAGTTTGGTATCTTTTACTTTCCCATTTCCTCCATAACTGCTAATAAGTTTATCACAAATTTCTTTGGCAGATTCAAGTTACATGACCTTTACAAATTCATCTTAAACAAGTCCACTCAAGATAGCATTCATTTCCTTTGCATTGAAGATAAATTATAACTTAACATATTTGGAAACACAATGTTTTGTATATCCATTCTCTACAACATCCCAAACATTATCACCTAAGGCCATATGATGTATGTTCTCATTCTAACCTTCCGTATGGAAAACTTGGTTCCATGAAACATAGGAGGATTATTGGTTAAAGTCCCTTCATGAATTTTCACGTTTAAGCTTACACATCTACCTCTAAATAAAAGGAAACCGCTCTGATAACAATTGTTGAAATTACCATGACGAACTCCAGAGGGGCGGCGGAATCAATTCACAATGGATTAAACAATTTATGCCCATAAAGTACATATCTCTCCAAGTGATCATCAATATTATGTAATACATGAGCAGAGAAATAACAAATGTTGAAATATGGCTGGCCAAATCGCAGATGACGCTAAGATGATCAAGGTTGTCATTGATGGCAATCGCATTGTACGCCGAACACAAACAGTCGTAATCACGATGTTGAAACGTAGGGATGTCAAACACAAAATGCCTAACTGATGTTGAAACGATGCCGGAAACACAAATGTCAATCACGATGTTGTCGTAGATGTTGGCAGCACAAATACCGAATCACGTATGCTGAAACGTGATGCTAAAACGCGATGTTTCGGAACACGCATCACGGAACACAAATGCCGGAACACGATCACGGAAAACGCATCGCTAGAACGTGAGATGCCGTAAACACAAATGTTGAATCACGACTGTTGAAATGTAGATGTCGGAACACAACATCGAATCACGTGATGCCGAACGTAGATGCTAAAACGATACCGGAACACGCATCACCGGAACACCTAATGCCGGAACACGATCACCGGAACACGAATGCCGGAACACGACCGCCGGAAATACTATGCCGGAACACGACCGGAACACGACCGCTGAACACAGCTGCTGTATGAGGTGGCATGTAGAGGGAGGCAGAAAGTAAGAGCCGCCTCAGAAACCGTGGAACGTATGGCATGGGAAAAGTAAGAAACTAATAAAAGAAAAAGGAACCGTAGCTTTGAGTTAAGAAAAGCAGAAGATCTTTAGTCTAAAATTAGACCATGCGCTAAGACGAGGGACACAAGGTTGCATGATGCGGTACGCGAGAAGGCATGTAAAGAGTCGCCTAAAATCAAGGAGAATGATAGTACGCAAAGCGAAGAAAGAATGAAAGAAAGGAAAACCGCAGTTGGAGTTGAGAACGATGGAAAACCCTCCCCGCATGTGGTGACCCATATAATGCCGGGAACGTGATGAATATTGCTGTTGAAGTGAGAAAGGTGAAGCTCTCCGATGTGAGAAGAGAAGGGAGAAGAACTTCATGCGGATGATAGCTGAGTACGAATGGCTTCGGGATGACAAAGAAGTCGAAAGCGCCAGATCAAAGGCAATAAAACGTAATTTGTACGAAAGCAAAATAAGAAGATCGTGAGATGGTTAAATCGAAAGCAAGATAAAGGTAAATGGTAAAGCGTTTAATGCATCACAAAATTGGTTTGAGAAAGATTTTATTCAAGAAACTAGGGTGGTGGGTTAGGATGGTCTTTTCCAGCAAGTGGTGCTTTGTAGAATCCTCATGTTGGCGCTCTTCTATCTGGCCAGGCTGGCAAAAGCGGTGTCGGTGTTTCCACCTAAAGTGGGTACCGGATTTTGTGAGTTATACCGATGGTGTCAGGGTAATCGAGGTTGTAATTCTATGAGTAGGTGTCATAAAAGATAGATGCAACATGAAGCTTGTTAGTCACTTAAGAAGAATTTTAGGTTTTTTCCCCGGTTGGTTTCCTTGAAAATCTATACCTCTGTGAATGAATGCCGTGGTGGTGATTGTTGTTCTTATACCATTCATTGTATGTTTATAATTCGAATTCACAAGAAGACTCACCGCTAATTAAGATTCATGATTCAGTTAAAAATGAGGAGTAAATTGTTAATAATTCCACACTAACATTCTATCTCTCAGCTTAGTTCATACCCGTGAATAATTGGTATCGAGATGGTTCCTTTAGTGTAAGGAAGATCCCACAGAGAAATCATGACTAGTCATGATTTAACTACAGGATCTTCCTTACACTAAAGGAACCCATTTTTAATGGCACAAATTTGCCTTCGAATAAGTTAGGATGAGAACATACTAATGTCTCCGAAGCATGTTTGGGAAGTAGTGGAACAGGGTATACAAAACCAACTTTGTTTCTGTCTAAAGATGAAAATTAGAGTTCACATTTAATGCAAAATCTATGAATGTTATTCTCAGTGGTTTGGCTGAATCAGAATTTGTGAAAAGTAATGAATCTTCAAACTACCAAAGAAAATGGGAAAATTGATAAGTAGCTATGAGGGAATGAGAAAGTTAAAGATGCCAAGCTACAAACTCACAAAATTAAGATTTGAAATGTTTTGAGAAGTGAATGTGAGGATGAAAACATAAGTAAGTTCTTTTCGAGAGTTGATGAAATGGTAAATGCTAAGAGGGGTTTAGGAGAAACAATTGATGACTCACTTCTCGTACAGAAAATCTTGAGATCTCTACCGAGATCTAATCCTGTCTCTAATAGAGGAGAGATGAGTGAACTCAAGACGCTATCTCTTGATCAGTTAGAACTTTAATCGCCATGAAATGAGGATTAGCATAGATCAAACTCATCTAGGGAAGCCTCATCTCAAAGTAAAGAGTAATCGAAGTCCGGAGATGGATGAATCGAGGCAAAATTTGAAGAAGGTTAAAAACTGGATCAAAAAAGTACAACGGAAAGCTACCTTTAAGTGTTTCAATCATAGGCAGGGCATTTGCTACCGTCCTCATAAAGGAAAGAACAAAACCTACCGATGAAGAAAGAGTTCCAAGGAAGAAAATATAATAACAAAATAAGCATAAGGGAAAAAGAAAAGTCCAGGTGTAAATAATACGCATCTTGTTTAAAACCTCAGATAGTGAATTTTCCCATGAGAACCAAGAAGATGGATTCATGCTTATGGCCATAGAACTTGAGCCGAACTGTTCAAAGAATGATATGGATGCCGAAGCGGATATGGAAGGAGCTCACTTGTGCCCCGAAGAAATAAATAGATTGGAGAATAAAGAAAAGAAAACAAAAAACAGCTATTAATCCAAGATGAAACAATACAATAGACATTCCCCTATTGAAGCTAGAACTGAAGAGGCGTAAGAAAAATTGAAGAAGTCCTAAAGCAACAATTAGCTGAAGGTAGATCCAGATGAGAACATCTAGAAGAAGAAGTTGTAACCGTTAAGAAGGAGCTAGAAAAATAACAAGCCCGCAATCAATCGTTTCTAGTATCAAAGCTTCAAAGGAGATAAACAACATTTTAAATAGACAAAGATCTCATTGCACAAATTTTGTTCAGATATGAAGAAGATGCAAACAATAGTAAGTTAAAAAATGTTTAATCATCCAATATGATTGTCAGATCAGCAAGCAGTTGGAGGGTCTAAAATAGAAAATGTTTGAGCATGTCCATTTTCCAATAAAACGTAATCAAGTAACAAGAAAGAGCAAGCTAAGGTTGATTCAATCAATAAACTTGGACAGCCAGGATGTTCTTAAAAGAGGTCAAATAACGGTTCAGAATTCAGACCATAATTACAAACATAAGGACCAAAACATGCATTATCTTCCAGAATCAACCAAGATCTGCATTTTACTCTCTTCAATGGTTATTGTTTCGCCGTTATAACTACACACAAAGTCAGAACCTGCTTTATAACCTAAGCATTCACAGATCGATGTCAAAATAGCATATCATCACAAAGACTGTAAGCTTCCTGCTCCAAACAAGTAAGCAAGATACCACACAAATATTTCCAATCCATTTGAATCTTTATACAATGAACCAAAATGCTATAACTGCTCTAACTTTAATAATGAAGAGTGCAATTCAGTTACTGCTGCTATAATTAAAAACGAAATATACAAATAACAAAATGCTGGAGAAAGAAAGATAAGTCCATTGTAACCTTGTGCTCTTCGTTAACTTGCATGACCCCGGTACATTGACGTCACGGATGTTCAAAGCACGCAAAGAAGAGATTCTTCCTTAAATATCAAAACCAAGATGATATTGTGTGCTTCTCATGCTTAAATGGGAAAACCTAATTTAACTCGCGAAATCAAAGTTTTCCATCGGCTGCCAAACCCCTTCGCTTAGTTCATATGGATCCGTAATTCATCAAGAAAGGAAGGTACAAAGAAAACTATTTTATGTTGATTATTGATGATTATTCCAGATTGATATGGGTTGCATTCCTCAAAGAGAAACTTGAAGCGCTTGCCAAATTCAAAAACTTCAAAGCATTGACTGAAAAACAAACTGGAAGGAAAAAAAAGCTTACCGATTTTGATGAGGAGGAGAGTTCACCAAGGTAATCTAAGGATTTGTGATGAGTATGGGATCATAAGAGAATACACAATTGCAAGAACGCCTCGAAATGGAGTGGTAGAGTTATCAAGTAGAATGAAATTCAAAGAATGGCAATTCCATCAATCGATGAAAGAAAGGATATTTCAAAGCTTCAGAAGCACCATCCGACAGCACATTCTTAATAAATATCGAGAATCGTAAACAAGTTGATAAGACTCCATATCATCTATGGTTTGAAGACCCCGCCACTATTAAGCACTTCAAGGTCTTGAAGCAAATGTTACATCAAGAATAATGATGAAAACTGCGGCATGATGATTGTATCGAGCGAAGGAACCTTTCTAGGATATGCTACAAATAGCAAAGGCTACAGATGCTATAACAAGAGACCACATAGAATGGTTGACAAAGATAGATGTTAAAGTAGATGAAGAATGTCATGAAGACAATCACCATTGCAGATGATGATCGCCTGATGATGAAGATGAAGAACGTGTCCATATCACAAAGAATCCGGTTTTGAGATGAAGAAGGAGATACCCAACAAACAACTGTAAAGCCTTCTTCCAGAATAATTAGAAAAACGTCCCAAAGTCAAATCCTCAATATGATGAGAACAAAAAGGTTCAGACTAGAAGGAAAATTTTTGCAGAATCTGAAAAGTCTCATGCGGCATTTTTATCTACAATTGAACCAAAAAGTTTTAACGAAGCCTGTGAAGACAAAGACTAGATAGAAACCATGAATGAGGAGCTGGACCACATTGAAAAGAACAACTGAACTGCGTCAGGACCTTCAGACAAGAATGATAGGATCAAAATGGTCTTTAAGAATAAGTTAAATGGACAAGGTCAGACTGTGAGAAATAAGGCAAGACTAGTCTCCAAGGGATATGCCTGCATTGAAGGACAAGACTTTGATGAAACGCTATTCCAAAGGGCAAGAATGGAGTTGGTAAGAATTGTTTTACCATGTACGTCAAGCAAACGATTCAAAGTATACCGATGGATGTCAAGTCAAGATTCCCGAATGGAAATTTAGAAGAAGAAGGGTATATGAGTTAACCGGTTTTTCTCACGTGACAAACCCGACGTTCCAAGTCAAAAGGCATCAGATGGGTTGAAGCAAGTACCAAGAGCCTGGTATAGGAGACTGTACAAATATCTACACTATAAAGGTTTCAAGAAAGATTCGGCAGATAGCAATTTGTATACCAAATCAAGGTGTTGATTTCATCGGTTGTGCTACTTTTTATGTTGACATATTAATTTTTACGGTGCTTTAACACCTCTGTCCAATGGTTTGCTAATGCAATGAAATCTGAATTTGAGATGTCTATGTTTGAGAGCCGCCATATTTCCTTGGTCTTCAAATTACTCGAATGATGAAGGTTTATTTCTCCCAAGAGAAGATGAAGAGGACAAGGAAGAGGTCGTTTGAAGATGCCTCCCCGGTGAGTACACCTTAAGGACCATGGTCAAATTGAGGGAAAGATGATACTACCCTTAAGGGATCAAAGGTCGCATGATCTGTTATTAGGAAGTTTGTTATACATCACCATAACAACATCCGCATAATGCATGCTTCATGGATGGTCGAAGATTTCAAGTCGCCCCTAAATGTAGCTTAGTAGTCAAGCCAAAGAATTTTCAACATCAAAGGCACTCTCCGTCTTATGGTTTATGGCACTCCAAGAAATGCAAACTTTCAAACATAGCATATTCGCATCAGACAATAATTGTATAGATGAGAGAAAGAGCACTAGTGGAGGCGATTCTTCTTGGGTGATTCATTAGTTGCATGGCTAGCAAGAAGCAAAGTTCTATAGCTCTATCTACCATAGAAGCAGAATACATAGTACTGCATGTTGCACTCCGTGTAATATGGATGATTCAAGCTCTTGTGGACTTGAAGGCAACATATGAAGAACCCATTCCTCTTCACCGCGATAATACGGTACTATTAGTGGCTTCCAAGAATCCATTTTCATTCCAAAGACGAAGCATATAATTGAAGTATCATTCTTAAAATATCAGGTTGCGAATAAAGTGGTATAGTTGTAGTACATTCCCTCCATGGAGTAGATTGTTGATCTATTTACCAAGCCACTACCCAAGGCATAGTTTGAATACCTCAAACAGAAAATGGGTGTCCTACCCTCCTCTAAATAATCTCTGCACCTTGTCAGGGAGAGCTGGAAAGCTTTTAATGTGACAGTTCTGAATATATGAGTGTAGCTTTGTTGAGTTTGGTTATGAATAGAAAATATTGACTTGTACATAAGAACTGCTTTTTTAAGTAATATAAGAAGACTGCTTGAGCAACATGGCGGCCAGATTAAGATTGAAGACTATGAAGAAAAATTTGCGAATCAGGCTTGAAAAAAATGTCGCGTATGTATGTGTTAATTAGATGATTGAAGAAAATTTGTGTCCGTGATGAGCATAGTTGATTGATTCAAAAGAGCGAAAGTCCATAGGATCTTGCTCCGGCTAAGAAGCCTAGCTACCAACTACAGCTAAAAGAAGTTTAAAATACATAAAGATCACGATACCTTTCTCAGGCATTATAGTTGAGTGCACCAAGCCAGGGGGAGCCTAAAGAGAACAGCTTTAAATCCTTTGTCCTGATGTCGTTGGGGAGTAATGAAAGACATATTGCCATCAATGCCGCTGGGGAGATTGTTGAAGCCATGGCTAGCGAGATGACGATGATCAAGGTTGTCATTGATGGCACCACAATATTTAAAAACACAAATGTCAGAATCGTATGTTGAAACGTAGATGTCAAACACAAATGTTGAATCCTCGATGCTGGAAACGTAGATGTCAAACACAAATGTTGAATCACGATGTTGAAATGTAGATGTCAAACACAAATACCGAATCGTGATGTCAAACGGATGCTAAAACGATACCGGACATCTAATTTCAACACCTAATGCCGGAACACGACCGGAACGATGCTTAAACACAAATGCTGAATCACAGAGGACGAAACGTAGATGCTAAAACGAAAGCTGGAACACGACTGCAGGAAAACGAATGCTGGAACACAAATGAAACAAATGCTAGAACACAGATGCAGAAACACAAAAGCTGAATCACAAATGCTAAAACACAAATGATGAAACACAAATACCGGAACACAGATGCTGGAACAAAAAAAATGCTGGAACACAGAAGCTAAAACACAAATCCTGAATCACAGATGCTGAAACAAAAATGATGAAACACAAATGCTGAAACACGACCGCTGGAACACAACGTTGCATGAGGTGGTACAGTAGAGGAGGCGAGTAAAGAGCCGGTTCAGAAATCAGGGAGAATCACCGCATGGGAAAAGCAGAAGAACTAATAAAAGAAAAAGGAAACTGCAATTGGAGTTAAGAAAAGAAGAAAGACTTTAGTCTAAAATTAGACCCAAGTGTGCTTAAGACAGAGGAACACGTTGCATGATGTGGCATGCAAAGAAGAGGCATGCAAAGAGTCGGCCCAGAAAAATCGGGAGGAGAATGATAGCATGCAAAAAGCAGAAAAATAATAAAAGAAAGGAAAACCGAAGCTGGAGTTGAGAAACGCATTGAAAACCTCTGCATGGTGAATCTATATAATGCGCCGAAACAGAGATGGAAGAGTTGATGAAGGGAGAAGGTGAAGCCCGGATGTGAGAAGAGAAGGGAGAAGAACCAAGGACAAGAGAAGGAGTTGAGAATGGGCTTTGATGACAAAGGAAGCCGAAAATAGCATCAAGGCAACAAAACGTAATTTGTATCGAGCAGCTATACGAAGACTGTGAGATGGTTAAACGAGAAGCTATAGTGTAAATGGTAAGTAAGCTATATCATAATAAGCAAATTGGTTTGAGAAAGATTTTTATTCAAGAAACTAGGGGTGGTAGGGTGGTGCTTAGGGAGACGAAGTCCTTTCTCCTGCGGTGCTTGTAGAATCCAAGGTTGGTGCCTCATCCTCACAGGCCGGCAAGCAAGTCGGTGCCTTCACCCGGTACCGGGATTTTGTGGGAGTTGGTGCTCGCTCGCATGGTACCGGGTAATCGAGGTTGTAGCCTCTATGAGAGGGTGCTCATAAAAGATGAGATGTAACGGTTGAAGCTTAATGAACATCTTAAGAAGACGAGGTTTTTCCCCGGGTTGGTTTCCTCTTGAAAAATCTGTGTCTCATAATTGTGAATGAATGCCGTGTGATTGTTGTTCTTTATACCATCTGCTTTATGTTTATAATTCGAATTCACAAGAAAGACTCACTCACTAAGATTCATGATTCAAAGTTAAATGAGAGTAAATTGTTAATAATCTACACTAACTGACCCACCAGCTTAGTTCATACCTGTAACAACAAACATCTATCACACATATGATATACATAGAGACAGATATTCACAAGGAAACCCATAATTAAGGGAAAAAAACTCTTCTTCTTCGAATGATAGGAAGTCTTTTAAGTTTTGTACATCATCTTTCTTTCAGCACCAACTCAAAATGAGGCTACAACCTCTTCTTTAACAATCTACAAATTGTTGAGAGCACTAACTCTTTGGTTTCTCTAGCACCCACTAGAAGGAAGCACCAACTCCCTAAGTGTTCTAGCACAAACTAGATGAAAGAACCAACTTTCAGTCACACAAGCACCAACCTGCATAACAGAGAACAATGGTTCTCCCTTGCACCACCCTATTTTTTCTGGATGCAACCAGATGGAAGCTACAACTCCCTATGTTCAAGCACTCACTTGAAACTCTAAGAACAACAGTCTTCCCTAGCACCACCCTACCACCTTGAGATATAAATCTTTTCTTGCTGAAATTTCTTACAATGATACAGTATTTAGCAATGGCTTACCAGTCTCATCATTGTTCTGCTACACTGGTCTGCTCTACCTGCATTAGTGTCTTCCTGCTTGCATCTTCTTGCACTTAAGTTCTCGTATAGTCTGATATTTTCACCATTTCTACTTTGTCCAGCTTATGTTCTTCATCTCTGCATTTTCTCGCTCAGTTCATGTTGTTATCTTCATTTATTACAGTTTGACTACTTTTTATAGAGAAACAACAACCTCACCCTGTTACAACATTTTTCTTTTATTCATTCTCTCATCATCCGTTACACTCTGCATATCCAACGCTCAAGTCGAGAATCTAAAAAACGATTAGGAATCATGATTCCAACGCTCAGTAACAATGATTCAACTGCTCAGGAACAATGGTTCAGTTAGTGTCTGAATCGTAACTGATCAAGAAACCACGAAGTGAAATAGCAACCCTTCGATCAGATTCTGTTTGATCAGCATCATTGGATTATACACACAGAGGCTTTTTGTTTTCAATACGTAACCTCCGATGTGGAGCCTAGAAGTGATATCTCCTTCCCCTATCTTCTGTTGATGTGACCTTGGGCGATGATATCATGTGACCATGCTAATGCAGGTGCAGCCAAAGGTGGTTTGAGATCAAACTGTGTTTCACCCTACAATTTACCCAAGCGTCCACGTGTCCTTTCTCCAAAAATGTGGTTTCAATTGCAGCCCGCTCTTAACTTTTTAAAGTTTGTGCACCTTCAATCCCTACAATGCGACGGGATAGTCAAACTCACAATCTTGACGGTGCTCTTGAATGGATAGTTCATATCTATTCTCTCAAGTCTGCAAATCAGATCTAGCCTTCCTAAATCAACGACTATGATTTACTTCGTGATCTGGGCTCTGGGATTTTCAAATCTCAAACCCTTATTTTCTCCGTACACCAATCTTCCGGAGTCGACGATCTGTGGACACCTATCCTTCTCAATCGATGGCTCTGCCTCTACTTCGGGAATTTGACCTTTCAACCTAATCAATGGTTCTACAGCCCCTTTCTCAATCAATGGTCGAGATCTCCTTCGAGTCTTCAGACTTCTGAAATCTCAAGTCTGAAACTTTACCTCCCCTCGAAGTATGCATATTATTGCCACATGTCCTCTTGGATCAGATGGTTGAGGATTACTTTGGGTCTTTACCCAAAGTCCACAGGATTACGCCACGTCTTTTCTGGATCAAATGCCCCAGATTTACTTCAGACGAACTGACACTTGAGATCTTCTTCAGATGATATGACGACTGAGATATACTTCATATGATCCAATGGTTGATAATTTATTTCGACTTTCTGGGTCTCTGGGCTTCTGGAATTTCAAAACTCAAACTAATGCTCTAGATCAGATGGCCCAGATTCACTTTGGATGATCTGACGCTTGAGATCTTCTTCGGATAATGTGACAACTGAGATCTACTTCGTATGATCTAGCGGTCAAGAATGTATTTTGGCTCTCTGAGTCTCCGAGCTTTGTGAATTTCAAAACTCAAACTGACGCTCTAGATCAGACGGCCCAGATTCAGTTCAGACAATCTGACACTTGAGATCTTCTTCAGATGATCTGACGACTGAGATCTACTTTGGATGATCCGTCGATCGAGAATTTATTTCGTCTCTCCGACTCTTCAGGCTTCGAGTATTTCAAATCTCAATTGGAAATTATTGAAGTGATTTCTCTGGAGCGTAACATCCTCATAACTTTAGACCTAAAACAAATGATTTTGTTTGATCAAGATCTTAGATCAATAGCTCAATCTTTCTGTGATGCAGTTTTTCCTTGGATTAAATCCAACGCCTCTCCATCTTTGCTTATCCTATTCTTCGACTTAATTTGATCTAATGGCTGACGGAGATTCGGATAATCAAATTCTCAAACCTTTTGCCCCGTTTATCCTATCCATCACTTAACTTGATCTGACGACTAACAGAGATTCGGGTGATCGAATTCTTAATCGTTATGGTTTTTCATGTGGAGATGTTGATCATGATCACATTTATGTACTACGCTTTTCCTTCTGAGCTTTGATCTCTGCATATTGTTTGATTCTCCTCCTGAGATTATGCTTTTCCTGTTTTCCATCATCATTGTTTTTCTTGCCATCAATTACAAGAACACTCTTCTTGTAAAACATGCCAACACTAACGTGAAGGTCTCATCCCTAGCTCAACTAATTGATGGTGTATAGTTGAGGGTGTGGCATAGTTAACAAATCCAATCTCTGAATAACCTCGTCCAAGATCATTTTCTTATGGCTCCTACTATCAATAGTGAAATGCAATGGGGTTCCCTTCACCCACATCTGTGAATGAAAGAGGTGTTCCCCTTCCTCAAGATCCTTTGACTCATCTAGTTAGATGTTTATAGTTGTGATAGTAGCACTAGGTTCCATGTCAATGATCCGCTTTCCTTTATCCTGTCCTGAATCAAATTCAGATTTTGATTCTGACTCTTTTTCTTTAAGCTCGGCCAACAATGACCTTTTTGAGCGACATTCATTAGTGTTTTGCTAGGGGATTTTGTGGAAATCACACCATTTTACAGTTCATCTTCTTGTTACTCTTATTTTCTTATAGCTTGGATTGATTATCTTGAGTTTGTCCTTCCTTTCTCTGTCCCTTTATTTTTGAGGTAGGTCCACCTTTTCCATGCTTCTTTT
Organism: Picea sitchensis; assembly: GCA_010110895.2. NCBI lineage: Eukaryota > Viridiplantae > Streptophyta > Pinopsida > Pinales > Pinaceae > Picea > Picea sitchensis. Next base: position 34,906 of record SNQJ01S0088325.1, read on the forward strand.
GTTGCGGATTTGTAGACCCGAACACCCGTTTACTCTACTCCTTAAATTTCTGCTCGATTTTGACAACATATTAATAAGTGACCCCCAATGAGGATATTTCCAATAAATTATTCTCTATTTGGATTTACCTGTGTATGCCACTATAGTACTTCAAAACTAGCTTCCACTCAGAGTCTCTGATACCAAACTTTGAGCGTAAGGTATGGAAGATGTTATTGTACTCTAGCACCATCTAATCTCTTTCCTAATCCAGATTCATCCATCCTATGTACTTGTCATCATAGTTTCTGATAGGGTATAACTCTTCCTTGAGGGCATCAACAAAAGCTTCCAAAATGTGTCCTATCCCGAATTCCATAGACTCATCTTTGTTATGTATCTCCTAGTAACATTCCCACCAATATTTGACATGGGGGAGGGATTTAAGGAGAGTGAAGGTGATCATTTATGAGTTGGAAAGATTTTGAACGGAGTAATACCTTTCTAGTAGATTCAACCATTTCTCCAAATCATTTTCACATGTTTTTCCTTCAAATAAGGGGATATCAAAGTTAACTTGTACCTTGAAGGGTGTTGAACCTCCAAAATTGGTTGTTTGTTGAAGGTTCCTCACCTGTGTCAGTAGCCGTTGAAGGATCTAGGTGAATTTGTCCATCATATCATTCTTGTATGATGCAAGGGATTCCTTGAGAAATATTTTTAAAGATCTCATATTCCATCATCTCTCTTTTCTTCTGCCATGGGAAGTTGCTTAGGTTCGTGAGATTAGTCATCCCCAAGTGAAAGTAACTCGAGACACAACTATCTATACATTGACCTTGTAGGGGACATGCACCAAGAAATAACAAGACAAATTTGTTCTGATACCACTGATTTAGATTATATTGAGAGAAAAATGAGATGCAAACAAAACTATAGAAGAGAACACATAAATACAGTGAAACCCAACTTCTATTAATAAATAAAATAGTAGAATATTGTAGAACAAAAATGGGCTAGAGTAATGGAAACTTATCTCTTAAGAGAAAATATGTTGGTTACTATTGAGGCCACAAGAACCTCCCTTTACTTTTACTTTTACAAGAAAAAGTAAAGGGGAACCCTACTAAAAATTTCGTCTCTAATGCTTAATCCTCTACTACTTGAGCCTAATGTTAATTCCTTTTCTACCTTGAGGGATTTGGAAGTTTGATCTTGATTGATGGTTGTCTTTGATGGAGGTTCATTATTTCTTTTGATCTTATTATTTCAAATTTCTTCATAATGTTTCTTAACCTATGATTTTGCATTCACATTTGTATGGTGGAATTGACATGTTATCTTTAGAAATTTCTCATATTCCAAAGTGCTTGATGACCCTATGTGGTTGCAGGCTTTGCTAATATATTACATGTCTTGATTGAGTTTGATTTCGGTTATTAATCATTTTTATGAATTAATTATTCAAAGTCTTTGTACTCTTGATTGCATGTTGTGCCCAACATATTTATCTTTATACTCTCATATATTTATCAACTCTTAACTTGAATCACAAGGTCACCAATCCTTTCTATGTGTTGGATATTAGGTGCATGCAACTATCATGAGATTTATCTATATCAATCCAAATCATAGATGATTTCCTTTTAGAAACCTCTCCTCTTCATTTTCTTCATTTTGCAAACAAAATTAGTAATTAACCATAAGTTTACTTGAAGATATGGAATATAATGTTTATGACATATTGGCGAGTCTCCTTTTAATCACATGGCTAATATCATTCTTTTGTTTTGTAGGAACATGTTCACAGGGCCACTTCATGTACATGACTACTCCAGCCATGAGATGCATGTGAGAGAATCTATTGATCCTTATCTAGAACCTTGACCTGCATCCTTACGAGGTTTTCCTTTTGCAAGAATAAAATTACTTCAGATTACTATTTCCATGAGGTCCTAAGCTTCCAAGGCTACTGGATCCAAATTTCCTACAAACCTGTCCCTGAGTCCCTTAGGACTGATCTCTACTAAGATCTTATTTTTCCCTTTCCTCTCTATAGAAACCTAGGCCCAAGGAATATTGATATTTCCCCTTCTTTTACTCTATTATTTTCTCTAACCAAATATCATAGTTGGATTCTACTCGTCAAGATATTTCCAACAATTATAACCATACTCAAATCCGAGTTATAGATCAAAATTTATGGCATCCCAAAGTTTCCTAATCCTTCACTCACCTTTTCCACCTCACTACCACATGACTCCCTCTCTCTTGTTCCTTCTGACATGGAACTAACTTGGCACCCACCACCTATCCTCATCGTCGTAGGGATTTATCTAGGATCTTCTATCCATTTTTCTAACCACTTCCTCGAGAACGACGCCCCCAAGACTTATCATTGTCAATACATATTTAAACCTGCCATCAACACTCCTCCAAAAATGATGCCCTCAGGACTTTTCATCGCCAAGGATTCATCACTCCTGCTTCGCACTTTGATCCATTCCCCAATGATAACACCCTCCTATGACAGATCCAACAACCCTCGTACATTGGAGATCAACGAGCCTAATCTCATTTGTTCCTCGAAGTAAATCAAAAATTAACACCCGCCTCCTTACCTGGCACCTCGAACACGTGGCACTGCCACAAATTTCCACCTAGCATGACACATGTCACCCAGTACTCAATGAAAACTATCTCAAAACTCCAAATCACGCTGACATATGGAACATCGCCCACATGAAACGTGGACCCATACTTATCTTGACTCATGGACTTATGTGGCTATACATGTCATAAAAGGACACGAGGGCTTATTTAACTAGGTGTTGACACCTATCCTCATCATCATCAAGGTTTATTCATTGGAAATATATGAACATCCTGAATCCATTACTCAACGACAATTCCCTTAGACCTTATTGTCATTGGAGCTCCATACCACCCTATCCTCGATCATTCCAATGACTCCATCCACCAACGAATGATTGATATTTATGATCTTATAGATCCAAGGGTTAATATTCAAAGCGATGACCTTAAGGCTTCAACATTCAACTAGGCCCAATCCAGTCCCACATAATCACAAGATGGCACGTGTCACCCTTCAGGACATGTCAACCATCTAGCTACCATCTTCATCTCCATACTTGCCCAACTACCATCCTTGTCACCCTGATGGCACTCTACCTCTTTTCTAGTAGATCTTGTGGCCACCATCGGTCGAGCACCTCTCCTATAGATCAACGTTTCTTGTTGACTCGGAAATTTCCCCATCAGATTCCTTGTGCAGCCTCACACTGGGTCACTCTAATGGCCTTCCCATCCAATCAATGGTCAAGATATTCCATCCTAACCGAATCAACAATTTTCGATGATACAGGGTATCCCTCTTCATCGAACCCCTTTCATCCTTGCCCATAAACACTCTAATGGTCTCACCCTCCAAAAAACCTATCACTAACATCAACGATCTAGAATTCACTTAGGCACTCTCCAATGGATCTAATGGCTATCATTGTCCCAAATCCTCTCTCATCAGAGTCCTTTTGTGACCTTATGCTTGGTCATCTTGATGGCCTTGCCATTCGACCAATGACCCAGATTTTTTTTCTACGTCGAACAATGGCTGCAATATTTTTTTATTCAAACATAAGGGTATGCTCCAGGATAACAATTTGAATTACAGACTTAACCATTTGGGGGATTCTTCTAATTGTTTTCTAATTTTTTTCTAGGCCTTCTTGGCCTGCACCTTTGTTCCCAAACTGGATAAGACAATCTCTTCATGAATTGGATGAAGGTTTGAATCCTGCAAATATTTTCACTTCAAGGAAGGGGATTTCAAAGATATTAAGTCTCTCTAACCACGTGAGACCTTCTCAGGCACCTGGGTTAAGGATCGAAAACCCATATCACTTGCAGGAAAATCAAGGGATGTTGAGCACCATTTTTCAAATAGGGATATATTGGTCTACATGTGTGATATTTGATCGCATGATACCTTGTTGGAAATATATTGAGTAGAGGAATGTCGTGGCATAGGTATCCATGCCAGAAAGTTGACAAAAGATGTCAAAGAACACAAAAAATATCAGGCCATGGATTTCGGGGGGGGGGAATGACTATGCAAACTTCAGACGGCCATATCCAGGACTATAATAAATGAATCCAATCCCATGATAACTCATTGGAAATATGGACAAGAGAAGATCATGATCAGATGGAAAATATTAGCAAATTGAGAGAATAAATCCTTCGTAAATATAGAACATAGATCATGCCTGAATTTACTCAGAAAAAGGGTTATGCATGTTCAAGCAATCATATTTGAAGCCACGAGAGATGAAATTGGGCCAGAAAGATCACAATGGACAATTGATACAGAGAAGAAGAAGAAAAAATAATATTGTTTAGAATACTTATGCTAGAAACACTAAAAAATGTTTCGAGGAACAAAAGAAGACAAGAGAAAGTATAAGCAATATTTTTTTAATGAATATCATTTGTAAACTTCCTTAGGGTGAAAATAATCACTCAGGAGTCTTTTCGAATTATATTTGTAACGATAACATGTTCATTTTTAAAAATTCGAGAGAAATTCGAGATGTGAGATAAAAAATAGAAGGAAAAGAAAACGAACAGTGACTAGAACTAAAGAGTCTCTCTCTTGTCTCATAAAAGAGGACACAGAGGATGTAAGAAGGACTTTTCCCCTTTGTAAATGTAATATGGAATTATTAATTCGGAGTGACTAAAGAGTATAAGGAATTTTCAAGTCATAATTGTTTGCAAATGCTTGTGGGACTATTATACACTTGTATTTGTAGTTTATCTTTTATGGGTACTATTCATGTGAACTATTTTTCTTTTTAGTATTTAGAATTCTTATGTTGTTGTGGTTTCTAAGGATTGCATAGATTATTTTACAGGTCTCCTCTTCAACTATTTGAGATGATATCTACAATATTATTGATATAACATACTTTTGGATGCCATGAACTATTTCTCTTGTCCAGGTACCATTTTAAGTTGTGCTCGTCTATTAGCTTTTCTCCTATGGGATAGACTAGATGTAGTTGGATTATATTAGTTTTATTTAAGTTAGATTAGTCTTAGGATTAATTAGAACTCTTTGGGGGTCAGTCTATTGTCTTTCCCCTTTTTCTTCTTTTAATTTTGAGCGGAAACGAGGCCCATATACTCATCGGAAATGTTACACCAAATGAGAGTAGGTCTAATTGGGACCTACCATCAAGCATTCTCCCTTACCTTATTTATAGGCCATGTGGACCCATCAACATAAATAGTGCTACAAGGAGGGTCAGATGACAAGTTGAGCCTATGGAGTCACTATGATTAAATTATTTTAATTTACTAATGGCCCCATCACATATCCCTTTATGGATATTTCTTTATGATACCATACCTCCCAAACCTCCTAGAAAGATTTTAAATTTATTGTCACCATTTAAATTTGATGGTGAAGGTGAGACAACTGCATCTGAACATGGTTTTAAATTCTGGAAATTTTATGGTTCTCACAATATTACTGATGGAATATCATTTGCAGGTTGTTTACCCTCTTTTGTTGGTCGGGTCAAAAGTTGGTGTAATAGTTTTTCGGTTGTCTCTATTCACACATGGGAACAATTTATGCGTGAATTTCTACATGATTTTGAGAATTATTATTATGATAAATTATGTGAAGAGATATCATAGCTTAGGAAGAATGAACATGAATCTACTAAAAATTTTGTTATCATATTTACTCATCTTTGCTATAGATTTTCGATGGATGATAGGCCCTCTAACCATGATTTTATTTCTTGTTTAGTTTCTCTTATTAATGAAACACATGAATCAAGGGATGAAGAATCTAAATCATGTTTTAATGTTTCTTCACATGTTGATTTTGAAAGATACCGGATATAATAAATATGCAGAACAGAAATAAAATACTAGAAATGGAAGAATAACAGTAATATATCCAGCATAATCTCCACAATAACACAAAAATGATATAATAACAACAACAAAAAAATCACTTTGATTCAGAAAGCAATGTTCACAGGCCTCTTCGAGGGGGCAACCTCCAATCGAGCAACTCTCTGTTACAATAATCTCCAAGCTAGGGTTTTCATACCCTCAACCCTTATTTATACTAAATATGTCTATCAAGAGAAGCATCTAGAGGAATATCCTTCTAGAAGCGGAAGCTTCCATTAGGTCTTCTTACATATTCCTTATTCTATTTTATTTAAAGGCCTTATTGATATTCACCTTTATTACATCCGAATATATTAATCTACCTATGTGCGGGTTAGGACCCTAACATGTCCACCCCCTTAAAAATAGCCTTTTCCTCAAGGCTTGAGATGAGGAAACTGCTACAGAATGGTAGCTGGTTCCCAAGTGGCATCTGCTAGATTCGTATCTTTCCACTGGACTAGCACTTCCTTGACAGTTATCTGACGTAGGCGACACTCACACTGGTCCAAAACTGCTTCTGGCTCTAGCCAAATGGATCCTTCTTCAGCTAGCTCGGGAAGGTTGGTTTGAATTTGGCACCTAGTTCCAATCACCTTCTTTAAGCATGAAACATGGAAAACTAGATGTAGCTTCGACTAACTAGGCAGAGCTAACTGATATGTGACTTGTCCCACGTGATTGAGAATTGTATAAGGACCATAAAATTTGGGTGCTAGCTTCTGACAGTGCTCGGCCTTGAGGGAAGTTTGCTTGTATGGTTGCAGTCGCAAAAACACCCGATCCCCTTCTACAAATTGACATTCAGAGCGACCTTGATCTGCTTGTTGCTTCATGCGATTTTGTGCCATGACCAAGTTCTCTTTAAGGGTACAAAGAATATCCTCTCGAACTGTAATTGTTTGGTCAACCACCTAGACCTTCGAGGTACCCGATAAGTATAAGAGAACCAAAGGTAGTTTCTTTCCATATACCGCTTCAAAAGGAGTCATGTGAGTAGTTGTATGGTAGGAAGTGTTGTACCACCATTCGGCCAGGGGTAGCCATTGAGCCCACTGATGTTGTTTTTTCAGAAGAAAAACACCTCAAATATGTTTCCAAACACTTGTTGACAACTTCTGTTTGACCATCAGTCTAGGGATGATAAGCTATGCTGAGATGCAATTGGGTGCCCTATAGCTTAAATAGTTCTTGCCAAAAATTTCTTGTAAAAGTGGGGTCACGATCAGAAACAATAGAGTGTGGCATGCCATGAAGCTTGAAGACCTGGTCCATGAAAAGTTGAGCCACCATGGATGCAGTAAATGGGTGTTGAAGAGCGCATAAATGAGAATACTTGGAAAGGTGATCCACAACCACCATTATGAATGATTTATTCCTTGATTTGGGTAAGCCGGTAATAAAGACCATAGAGATATCCTTCCAAATAGTCGGTGGAATCGGAAGCGGTTGTAGTGTGCCCGGAGATTTGACTGTTTCTCCCTTGTTGCGTTGACACACCTCACATTCATCTACAAAATTACAGATGTCTTGTTTCATCCTATCCCAGAAAAAAGAACATTTGACTCTGTCATATGTTTTGGTGAGCCCTGAGTGTCCCACTGTGGGTGTAGCATGAAGCTCAGAAAGTACTGTGGATTTAAGCTTTGATTGTTTTCTTAAATACAAACGACCTTTGCATCGAAGCTCATCCTGGAGCCAAGAGTACCCTGGGGGAGCCAGAGCCTTGGTCTACAATTTTTGGATTAGATGTGAACTTTTGGGATCTTGAAGCCATTCCTGGCGCATATCTTGGAGCCAATCGGGTACAATGAAGGAAAGAGAAAAAAGGGATCCTTCTTCTTCATATTTTCGGGTCAGTGCATCCACCACTACATTGTCTTTGCCCTTCTTGTAAATGATCTCATAATCATAACCAAAGAGCTTAGTCACCCATTTTTGTTTCTCCTGGGAGGAAATGCGTTGTTCCAGAAAGTACTTGAGGCTTTGATGGTCGGTCTTGATTTGGAAGCGTTGCCCCAAGAGATAAGGGTGCCACAGCTCAACGGCATGCAGAATAGCCAACATTTCCTTTTCATAAATGGGTTTGCCCATATTCCTTTCAGACAGTTGCTTGCTGGTGAAGGCCAAAGTTCAACCCTCTTGCATAAGGACAATGTCGATTCCTTTCCTTGAGGCATCACATTCCAACACAAAGGTCTTTGGGAAATCAGGAAGGGCCAGAATCAGAGTGGTGCACATGGTCATATTCAAGGTTTGAAAAGCTTGAGCAGCAGCTGGAGTCCAAGTGAAAGATTTCTTTTTGAGGAGAGCAGTGAGAGGTGCTGCAATATTTCTGTAGTTCTTAACAAACTTGCGATAATACCCTGTTAAGCCCAGAAATCCATGCAAGCTTTTGAGAGTCTTTGGGTGCGACCAATCTTGCATAGATTCAATCTTTTTTGGATCCACCTTGATTCCATCCTTTCCAACCAGATGACCCAAGTATTCTACTTCTGAGGCACCAAAAGCACATTTAGATTGTTTCAGGAAAAGTTGGTGCTGGGAGAGGAGATGGAGAACTTGATCCACATGAGTAAGATGGTTGATCTAGGTTTTTCTATAGATGAGGATATCATCAAAGAAAACTAAGACAAAATGATGGATAAAGGGACATAAGACATGATTCATGAGGCTTCGGAAGGTGGAGGGGGCATTACACAAGCCAAAGGGCATGACCAAAAACTCATAGTGTCCCTCATGAGTGCGAAAGGCCATCTTGGGAATGTCTGCCTCTTTCATACATATCTTGTGATAGCATGAGCGAAGATCAAGTTTAGTAAAGAATTGGGTATCACTCAATTCATCCAGGAGGTCATCAATGACAGGAATGGGAAATTTGTCTTTAATGGTCAGTTTTTTGAGGGCACGGAATTCAGGACACATTCTCCAAGAACCTTCTTTCTTCAGGACCATGACTATAGGAGAAGAGTAAGGGCTCGTAGTAGGGTGGATAACGCCTACATTAAGGAGTTCCTGGACCATTTTCTCAATTTCATTTTTTTGTGAGAAGGGGTGGCGATATGGAGGGATATTGGGATGAAGGATTCCGGGTACAAGGGGAATGGAATGATCATGAACATCGCAGGAAGGAGGGAGGCCTTGTGGAGTGGAAAATACCATTTGATGTTTAGAAAGGAGATCTTGGAGGTCATGCGGCACCGAGGGTGTTTTTGTTGCTTGAATGGCATGGAGTTGGGCAATGACACCATAATGACCTTTTTTGAGTAGTTTTTCCATGCGATGGGAACTAATGACCTCAGGTGAACCAGCAGTGATTCCTTGGAATTTATATTGGTGGCCTTCCTGGTCGAATTGCATGGTTAATGCTTTAAAATCCATGAGAATGGGGCCCAAAGTTCTTAGCCAGTCTGCACCCAACACAATGTCATAGCCATCCATGTCAATAGAAAACATATGGGATTTTAGGTGGTAGTCACCGATTTGGAGACACACATTTTCACAGTACCCTCCACATTTCATGGAACCACCATTGGCAATCATGATTTGGAAATTGTTGACAACATGGATGTAGCAATGAGTTTCTTGGGCAATGCGGTGATGAATAAAATTATGGGTTCTTCCACTATCAACCAGAATGATGACCTTCCGATGCTTGATGTAACCGATTAACTTCAGGGTTTGGGGAGCATAAAATCCAGTGAGAGCATTGAGGGAAATGATGGGTTCTACTTCCGGAGGGTCTGACGGAGGGGTTATGTCAGTGATTTCAAGTGACTCGGACACAAGGGGAGTTTCATCATCCTCTTCTGAAATGTCCTCAGAGATGGCCATAAAAATCTTTTGTTCCTTACACTTGTGGCCCAGGAAATATTTGTCATCACAATTATAACAAAGGCCTTTGAGTTGGCATTCAACCATTTCATCCCTGGTCAATTTTTGGATTTTTAATGGGGCGGAGGGAGTAGTGGGAGTGACGGGTTTAGGACGAGGGATAAAGGAGGGTTTTCGGTTTTGAGATGATACAACCTGTTGTGCTTCTTTATCTCTTTTGGTAGCCTCCACCCAAGTCGAGGGTCAAGCCATGAGGACATGGGCCTGAATCTCCTCCTTGAGGCCACTAATAAAACACTCTCGAAAGAAAGCATCAGTCATGCCCTCTGTTCGAAAATCCAAGCGTTCAAAGGCAGCTATGAAGTCTTCTACTGTTCTGGATTGTTTCAACTTTGTCAAATGGCTCATATGGTTGGTGTCCATGTCAAAGCGTTCATAAAGCTCAGTCACAAATTGGGTCCAAGCAATATACCCTTGACGGAAAGTTTTTGTCCATTGCCACCATTGCCAACATTCTTGATCTAGATGGAGAACACCATACCAGAGTTTGGCCAAGTCATCTATAATGCCATATAAAGAGAAATAATGTTCCATTTGGGTTACCCAACCAGTGGGGTCCGAGCCATCAAATTTGGTCACGTCCACCCGTGGAAGGCATATGTCACGTTGAAAGTGATGGGACTGAAAGGTATGGGAATGGGAGGATGTTTCGCCTTCATTCTTTGGAGGTGCTTCAGAGAAATGGTCATCTGTATGGATCTTCAGTTTGGTGTAGAGTGATGCAAAGTCAGATTCAAGCTGGGTGGTCAGTTCTTGTTTGACTTCCTCCATTGAGGAATACATGGTTTTATTTATGGTAACATTGATGGATGAATCGATGGAGGCAACAGTAGCACTGAGTTGTTTCACTTATTTTTGGGTTTCGAGGAAACCATATTGCATGGTGTTGAAGTGAGCTTCCAGGTCTTGGCTACAGGTATGGGCCATGAGGATGGGTGAACTGAAAAGGGGCGGGTGGGGTCAAAAATTTTGTCAAAAAATGATAGGGATGAATGTGATAAGGGCGGAGAGATGAATCCAATGGAATAGGTCTCAAATAATGGTGAAGAAAATTTCAATTTTTTTTTTTTTTTACACCTGTGGAGTTATACTCTGATCTAAAGAATACTACAGTGATGACATCCCCAAATGCTTAACCATAAAGAGATGTGTATTTACTTGGCAACTCGAACACAGTTGCGTGACAATAGATCTAGTCTATTTTTTAATTTGTTTATGTTTCTGTCCCCCAAGGGTTAGGTATTCAAGGGTTCTACAGACAAGGGTTTGCCCTGTGCTATAGCTCTTTGATATACGTCTAGGGTCCAACAGTAGTACTCGGCCCAATATCTCAGGGCACTAACTAAGGAGGATAGACCGTACCCTTAGTTGTGCTACCCGACTACCCAGGTACTAGAGAGTATCTTCCCGAGTGTTGTTCTCGGTGACACTATAGTAGTCTAGCGGACGATATGTTTATCTAAAGAGGGCTTCAAGAAATCTAGGCCTATCCATACACAGGTGTTGTCTAATGCGCTACCACTCGAAGGGGTACCAACAGGGGTTACAAGGGTGGCCAACATATGTGTTCTTAAGAACCACTTGTATTTCCTGCGTGTATGAATCCCTCAACCGCGGGTTTATGCGCGTAACGATAGATCTCTATGGTTTAAAGACGTCGGAATATGTCTCTACCCTGGAAAAAAAATTCCCACAATTTATGCAAAGGAAAGTGCTCTGATACCACTTGCAAGATACCAGATATAATAAATATGCAGAACAGAAATAAAATGCTAGAAATGGCAGAATAACAGTAATATATCCAGCATAATCTCCACAATAACACAGAAATGATATAAGAACAACAA